>VZSF01000253.1:0-11514 GCA_013398295.1 Chionis minor
TCTATGATTCTATGATTAACCAGACAGTAACTGCATTCTTCTCCATTTAGGATCAGTCCTTTTTTCATAGTAGTATTTCCACCTTCAAGAGTCAGTCAGAATATTCTCAATATTTTTAAGCAAAAGAAAATTAAGTTTTCACCTAAAGAATATGTATATCTATGCTTATGCGTGTGTATATAGGATTGCTTTCCCAAATAACTGACAATTTTGGGGGAAGAAAAATGTCTTTTGCTTTATGTTGCTGGGGTTTTTTTTCACTTTTTTGATATTTCCAGAAAAAAAAAGGACTTTTTTGAGTCATTTTTATTTTCCACAAACACATTAATATTTTTGTGTTAGAATAAAGAGGCGTTTCTTGCTTGCTGTTTTGTCAAGAGTGTAGAATAAGAAGGATCTACTTTTGTCTCTGACATTTGAATAGCACTTCGATAAAACAGAGAATATTCCTGCCTATATGAGACCGAATAGCTGAGATTAATGACTCTCTTCATTTTACTAATCTAAACCAGTGCATGCTTCTCATATCACCTGCAGAGATGGCAGTATGCAAACAGGAAGACTGGGATTCTGACTATGCACCAACCAAGCTCACCACTTCACCCACGTGTGGGAAGGAAGGGGTAATGGGTAAATAAACCAGGTCCTCATCCAGCATTTGAGTCTTCATTTTATACAATCTCTCTGATGGAGAACAAGCTGACTAGTATCTTCCCTCCCGTGACCTTTGCACAGAGTTGGGATTTTTTTCTTTTTAGTTTTGAGAGAAGACATGGAAGCAAATGGTTTGGGAGAGTGTTTGCAGGTGGTTATACCACTTGGCTCAGAAGTGAAAGGAACTAGCTGTTCTCAAAACTGATATGCAGGTGGAACTGGGAAGAGATACTTGGAAGGAAATCATCTATCATCATCTACCTGGACTTGGGAAAAGCATTTGACGCTGTCCCCACAAGGACAATGACATCCTTGTGTCTAAATTGGAGAGCCATGGATTTGACCAATGGACCAGTTGGTGGATAAAGAACTGACTGGATGGCCACACTCAAAGAGTCGTAACAGCTCGATGCCCAAATGGTGAGAACTGATGAGTCATGTTCCTCAGGGGTCAGTATGGGAACCTGTATTATTTAACATCTTTGTTGGAGACATGGATGTTTATATCGAGTGCACCCTCAGCAAGTTTGTCGACAACACCAAGTTGTGTGGAGCAACTGACATGCTGGAGGGAAGGGATGCCACCCGGAGGAACCTGGACAGGCTTGAAAGGTGAATCCATGCCAACCTCATGAAGTTCAATAAGGCCAAGTGTAAATTCCTGCACCTGAGTTGGGGCAATCCCAAGCACAAATACAAGCTGGGCAGAGAATGGCTAGAGAACAGCCCTGAGTAGAAGGAGTTGGGGGTGTTGTTGGCAGGCTGAAGTGGTTTATTGTTATAGTTTCTGAAAAATGTTTTTGGCAAGGATATGGTTGATCAACTGTGAAACCAGTTGCAACATTAAACTGTGTACAAGGAACACAAAGTCCATACTCACTCCAGCATTGCATGACCAACTTAGGTATGAATGCACCCATTGTTAACTGGAAGGCTTTTTTTCTTGTTGTTACTTGATTGTTATTTTGCTGTTGCTCCGCTTCACTTATTAGTAAATGAGAGAGTGACAGAGGTGCAGAGAGTTGCAAGGGAATGACCAAGGAGACTACTGGCACGCAGCCCTGCAACACTGCTGTGTTCCACTCTAAGGAGGCAACAGAGTCACTCCATATTCAGGCATCTTCCCATTGCTCCCAAGTTTAATGAATTGCCATCTTAGGTGCCATATCTAATAAATGGAGCTCAATGGGTATTTCCTGGAAGCCATTCATTCATGCTGCCTGTTTGAATCTGGGATTAAAAGTTTATTTCACTGAGAATCTATGAGCAGAATGACCACACAGGTTCCTCAGGTGGCTGGGACAAATCCAGGCATTGATCTTTTTCAACCAGAATTTCTAAGTTATGACAGCAGCCCTCTGGTCTGTAGTGCAACAATATGGTGGCTTTTTGTAAAAGTTTGAACTCTCAGCTACATTTTACTGCTTTCTCTATCAATGAGTTATTACTATATATTACATGATTGTGTACCTGGGATGGTCCATACAGTTATTTAGTTTCTTATGAAGCAGATGGAATAGATTACATTGAACAAAAGTTGGCACTAGCATTTGTTTTGTTCAATCCTGGAGCCAATTTGCATGTTAAACTAGAGACTTCTGAAGGAAGAGGACACAGATACAGAAGCCACCTTCAGTCCATGTGCAGGCATCCATGTTAAAACCTATCCTGCCCATTCATTTAATCAAATAATTCTCTTCCACCCATTATCCTTTCTCATGCCCTTTTATTGTATCAGACATTACTTCTTTTTGCTCCAAAACACTTACTTACCCACTTTAAGAGAAAGCAAGCACTATTTGGAGCATGGGTATGAGAAACCGAGGGTCAATTGCCTGCACTACCCCAGGCTCCTTCTGTGATTTTATTCAAGCTGGTGAAAGTTATTGGCTTAATCCTCCACCTGTTAAATTGAGAATATAGTTGTTTTCAGCATCATATCAATGTTGTAAGACTTTTGAGATTAAGTTCAGCGGGACTTGGAACTCGGGCTCCATGAGCAAAGCAATATAGGAACTTAGAGGGAAGTTTAGATGGGATTTAGAAGTGTAAATTAGAGAGCGTCATTGATAAAAAGGTCCATGTAATAGTGTAAGCCTGTAGAGATTTTTCTTTTGGCCAGTAGTTACTCAGGCACATGTGTTTCTACCACTGGTATACTCAGACCAATGTCTTGACTGAGACAATTAACTCAGCATTTAGCTCCTACTTATAAGTATTTGGAATTCAAATATTAGGCCAAGAACCCTAAAAGTGAAAGGCTACAACAAAATTAGAGCACTGTATGCAAAGCACAACACAGCCATCCAAAAGTTAAGCTGCTGGATCCAGGTGTTTTATCCTACCTCAGTGTTAGCTCGTGCACAGAGGAAGCAGGAAATCTAGAAAAAGCATTCTCAGGTTGCTAGGGCTCAAAGGTACATCTTCATGCCGTGAACGTCCTAACTGCCAAGCTATTGAGATGCCCCTTGCCTTCTTTACAGAAGTTGTACCAGCACACATTAAATAACCCAAATAGAAAATACAAACAAGGAAAACTTGAGTTGATAACACACCGATGGATGCTTCTTCCTCCGAGAGGGACTATCTGGTTTGGTATATTCTATTATAAATATTTATTACTTGGACTTAAAGATACAGAATATTCTTTGGAATTGGAGTCCATAGCTGTGCTATCAGAGATACGGTTAAAGTCAGGGTTGTTCCTGCAAGTCCTCTCTGTTCTGCAGACCCTGGCATTTTCAACTGTAACAATATGAACAGAGGGGGCCTATATCTTCACCCAGCTTCTCGTTTATTGCCATGTAAGGAAAAAAGATTTGAAACTTTCAGACCAGGTCTCTCTCCTCCCAAGTGGGTTCTTTGCTAAGCAGGCTGCCCTGGCAGTTTCTATCAGTTATACTTAACCATATTCAAAGAACAAGGCAGTCCTAGGCAGACTTCTACAAAGGCACTTTCAACAAAAGCTGTTAAGGGAAGAGGCAGTATTTTACACAAATCCCGTTCTTCAGTGTTTCTTACTCACTGCAATCTATTCTTAGGTGCCTGTACTCCCAGCCATTTTGCGGAGACTGCAGAATTTGCAGTGCTGAGTTCATATCTAAGTTGTTTTGCTCAATTAGACCTTACATTTAAGCACTTGAATTATTTCACTTACCTGTAGTAAAACCTGGCTGTAAGCATTTTGTTGTATTTATTTTGCCAGTACTGCATAGAAGTTATTTGTTTGTGTCACCGTTCCATGAGCTCAGCAATCATTGACTCGTCCTCATAATTGCATTTTTTCCCCACTAACAAAACATATTTCAGCCTTAAAATCTTAACTACCGATGTTCCTGTTAGCCCAAGTGTGGTAAACAATTCCACTTACTGTATGTTTAAAGCACAAGCTGCTTTGAATAGGCAAGGAAAAACATCTTACCCATAGCTGCAGGGTGGAAGTAGTTTAAGTGCAGTTCTCTACTGCCATTATATATCCTCAGGCGTATTGAATACATCACTACGGAACTGGGTATTATGACCTGAGACCTAAGGAAAACCCTTCTATAACGGCAGGTGGATGGCCAAACCAACTCAGGTGGCCTCAGACCATGCACGGGACAAGTAAATTGAGCTCTTGCTTATATTTTTCAGTGAGAGAGGGCATGGGACTCTGTGCTTTTCTCATTCCTTTTGGGGAAAGAGAAAACTCCACTCTGTTTCAGCAAAAGGAATGTGTCTACAGATTGTAGACCAGCTCAGAGCTCATGGGGCAATTGCAAAGACTGTTGCATTGGTAAAGGACTGGTCAGTGGTGGTTTGAGCACTGCCAGAAGTCAGGCTAGACAGATAGAAAATAAAGCAAGTAAAATAACTGATATCATTCCTCTCTTCTCTTTCCTGACTGTGAGAAAGGGCAACTTGACATCTTAAGTTGGTAGGCTAAATTTCATCACAATCAACTATCATTTCTCTAAAGCATTTTACCACCGAGGCCCATTTCTGTACCTCCTATTTCTGTTGACCTAAGAATCATAGAATCATAGAATAGTTTGGGTTGGAAAGGACTTTTAAACGTGATCTCGTCCAAAATCCCCTGCAATGAGCACGGACGTCTTCAAGTAGATCAGATAGCTCAGATCCCTGTCCAACCTGACCTCGAATGTTTCCAGGGATGGAACATCTATCTCTGGGCAACATGGTTCCAGTGTTTCGCCACTCCCATTGTAAAAATGTTCTTTCTTCTATCTAGTCTAAGTCTTCCCTCTTTTAGTTTAAAACCGTTACCCCTTGTCCTATCACAACAGGCCCTGCTAAGAAGTTTGTCCCCATCTTTCTTGTAGGCCCCCTTTAAGTACTGAAAGGCCACAACAAGGTCTCTCTGGAGCCTTCTCTTCTCCAAGCTGAACAAACCCAACTCTCTCAGCCTGTCCTCGTAAGAGACGTGCTCTAAGCCTCCTCTGGACCCGCTCCAACAGGTCCATGTCCTTGTGCTGAGGACTCCAGAGCTGGATGCAGTATTCCAGGTGCGGTCTCACCAGAGCAGAGTAAAGGGACAGAATCACCTCCCTCACCCTGCTGGTCACGCTTCTTTTGATACAGCCCAGGATGCAGCTGGCTTTCTGGGCTGTGAGTGCGCATAGCTGGCTCATGTCCAGCTTTTCGCCCACCAGTATCCCCAAGTCCTTCTCCACGGGGCTTGTCTCAATCCCTTCCTCTCCCAGCCTGTGTTGATACCAGGGGTTTCCCCAATCCAGGTGCAGGACCTTGCACTTGGTCTTGTTGAACCTCATAAAGTTTGCATGGTTCCACTTCTCAAGTCTGTCCAGGTTCCTCTGGATGGCATCCCTTCCCTCCAGCATGTCAACTGCTCCACTCAGCTTGATGTTGTCCACAAACTTGTTGAGGTTGCACTCAATCCCACTGTCTGTGTCATTAATGAAGATATTAAAGAATACTGGTCCCTATAGTGAGGGACACTACTCATCACTGATCTCCACCTGAACATTGAGCCAATAACCACTACCCTCTGGATGTGACCATCCAATCAATTCCTCATCCACCAAACAGTCCACCCATCAAATCCATATCTCATCAGGTCCCATAGACTTATGTATATTACTGGGCACTCACTTCTACCTTTAGATTAAAGTAAGTTTAGCATGAAATTCTTCTAAACATCAGGATTTTTCTAACGTGAGTGTCTATATGCTCAAAATTAAAGGTCACAGTGAAAGTACATTCAGGTGGTTTTAAACTGAGTGTTAATAGCAGCCTAACATCTGAATTACAGAGCTAACATAGGAGTCTCCTGCTATAAAGTTCAGTCAGCTTATATTGCTGTCCAGCCTAGCTCGTCTTTTTTCACAAGTACTTGTTGCATTTCTTTCATTCTTCAAGTAGTGTTGGTACTGTCCTTCTTCCAGCACATGTCAGTGAATGCTTTCACTATGTCTATAAGTGTTTAAAAAACTTTCCAATCAAATCATAACTATCCCAAAGTCAGTCTAATCTTCCTTGGCTTTTCTGGAGAGGTGGAGAGGTGAAAGCACAGCGGGGTGCTAGCATGCAGCAAGATCAGGTTGAAAAGCATATCTGAGAAACTAGGAGAGCAGTAGGAGCAGGGAGGTGAAAACGTTAATTCACAGAAAAGAGAATGGGAAAAGAAGAGCCTTATTAATTACTTACATAGTACAGGAAAAAACAAAGAAAAGAACGTAAACTCTTAGAAACTGAGGAACTAATATGATAACAAATGCATGTGAAGGAGAAAAAAGGAAGCAATGAAATGGCATTGGGCAGCTTATTAAGCAACAGTCTTAATATACGAGGTGCCTGACAGACATATAGCAAACACATGTTTTCTCTGGGAACTCAAAGGTGGTCAGTAAGATCACTTACTAGATGCTTGTGAAGAACTCCTAACATAGCAAGGATGTTGTAGGCAAGGGGACAGTTTGTATAATGCAGTATAATAGCACCACACTTTTTACAACCCCGGATAAAATGGAGTTATACCACTGAAGAAACTCTTCAAATATTTCTTTTGAAATGTGTTGCTAGTGCAAACCTTCAAACGTAGTGGTACCTTTTTACCTTCTTCATGACATTGACTTTAATTTTATCATAATCTGCAGTTTCACAATGGTGCCGTGCAATCTGGGGCATATTAGGAGAAGGAAGGTGAATATCAACATGATGTCAGTGGTATAGTCAAGAACAACAAAAAGCCATTTAGCACACCAAGCCTCTAAACTGCATTCACAGCTTTGGGTGGACTTCAGCCAGCCTGAATTTGGTACACGTTCATGCCAGATTTATTTTACTATGGTTTGGATACAAAAATTGAGTGCAAGTAGGGCATTTCCAAGACTCGAACCCAAAGCTTAAAGTGAAACTTGGAGCGTGTGAACCTTTGCAGCTTGAAACCAAAGAAAATGTTTGCGTGAACCCTTGCTAAGCAAGCCTGCTGTGTTTCAGAGAAACTCTAATAAAAACCACACTGCCATGAATCACTGAATATTCCATACTTTGACTTGGTAAATTTATGTAAGTTCCATGACAGTCCTTTTAAAGAGTTCATTTTTCACTGAGCTCTGAGCCAAATCATGAAGTCGTTGATGAGTTTTACTAAAATCCTTACCCAGCCTAATCCACTAAAGTTAGAGGGAGATTTGACTGAGTAGGGAGAAAACAAAAACTGAGTCAGGGTTTGGACTTTGTTACAGTAGCTTGAATTTATACAGTTTATTTTTAAGAGCCTGAATAAATCTATCTCCACTAATGCTTATTAAACACAAACAAGTTAAAGAAAACTTTTCAAAAACTGGTGAAAGACCAAATTCAGACTGTTTTCCCAACCTGCTCTCAGTCATGTTTGTACACATCATGAGAAGGTCTTTAATGACATAGCTAATGCTATTTTTTTCTTACAAAGCTTCTTCCTTCAGTGTCAGGGCTGCTCTGGGCATGGACAAGTATTATGTAATTATTGACGGTGTTTTCTACTGGTCTCTGCATTTTTTTAGACATTGAAAGGTGTGTAGTGAATGGGAAGAGTTTTAATACAGAGTGGACTTATTAAAGCAACTGAAAATTTTCTTCTAGAGCTAAATTTTCCTCTATCTCTGCTCTCAGTTCCAGTGATGCCAGGGAAAAAAATTTTGCCTTCTTCTCACAGTTGATCAGTAACTGTGTTCCTCTTTTTTCTAAACTGAAATGCGGGGAAATTCTGTTAATTGAGCTGTGACACTCATACTGCTGCACTGACACTGACAACATAAGCCCACTCTGGTTCTGCCTTGACTCCATTAAAGGGTGAACTCTGGATGTGCATCATCTCTCCCTCCGAACTCAATTCAGGCAAGACTAGGCCCAGAACTAACAAGACATTGAAGAATGAACCTATCTAACCAGATTACTGCTTTCCTCCTTTGTTTTCTTGCCCAGCAAAACCCAGGTTTCTCCTGTAGTAAACTCTTTGTAGGCTCAAGCTCAGCTCACTGTTTTTCTGGTCTACAACCTCCTTTAAGCTTTCTCACACCTTCCTTTAATCTTTGATTTCTCTCCACCACCTGCCTGGCTTTCAGGTCTGTTTCCAATTCCTTCATCATATTTCAGTCTGTTTTCTGTGCCAGTTCTAGTCACAGTTCCCACCAACACATCCCAGTTTCCCCAGTCCTATTTTTTCATATCCCTCTGCCACCACCTTATTCTGTTTTTTTATCTTCTCATGATTCAAAATTGCACATCTGAAATCTCTCTCTTCAACTCTGCCTGGATTGCCTTCAATGAGGTCAACATGGCTTTCCTCCTTTTGGAGGTTGGTGCCCTGTCTGAAAGCAGCCATGAGGATGGAAGGTGGGGGGTGAAGGTGGAATCCAGTTTTTTCTTGCTGGCTAAGGAAACAGAGTGGGGAAGCACCTTTCATTGTCATAGTTCAATGTCTTTCTAATCATCTGCCTGTAGGACTGCCTCCTGTAGGTACAAGCTAAAATGTTCAAACATGATTGATAAGTGTAGGTTCTCTGGAGACCCTAGAAGCTAAAACTAAAGATACTGCTACTGATAATTGTGAGCTGATGTTGTTGTTGTTGTTGTTGTTGTTGTTGTTGTTATTAATTTTTTTCCAAGAGCTCATCAGCATCGGGAAAGTGTGTGTTGATTGTCAGAGATCAGCAAACACTGTACAGATGCACAGATGCACACAATCTTCTACTGGTTCTGACTTCCAATGTACAGAGCAAAAGGGGGCTAATGCTACTTAAGCAAAACAATGAACAGAAGTTAATAACATTAAAAATAACACATTTTTTTGGTGGGTTTTTTCCCCCCAACTCACGCTCTGAAATGTCTGAATGATTTGATTGACAGTTACCAACAAATTAGCATGAGGCAGGCAAAGTCATGGAATATTTCAGTCCAAATGGTTAATGTTCTGGCAAAGTTATAAGCAGCTGAAAACTGTGTTGTATAATGGCACATATCAGACGACCTGAATAACACGGAGTGCTACCAGCCAGACCTATAATTAGAACGGGGCAGGAATCAGTTTTCCCATACCCTCCAACATTTTTTTCAGTTGTGCATTGGCACAAACCCAACAGCTTTTGAGGTTTTAATGGAAAAAGAGAGAACAAACCCACTCCTAGTTACCTGGTGATCAGAGAATTCACCTACACCCTCCATTTCCTGGGGATGAGCCCTAACTATAGGTCTTTGCATGAATTTCCATTATTTTTTCCTGTTACAGCTGCTTCACTTTGTATATTTATTACCCATTGATCCAGAGAAAGCCTCTAAATCTCAATACACAAAGATAATCTGGTGTCTCATTCTCATGAAGCTCAATGCTTAAATGCTTTTATGGTTCCAGACCTTAATCTCTAGTCCGGCTGTCAGGAGACTCCCCTGGACTGTTAAAAGTCCGATGAGAGTTAGGCTGATCATGAACTAAATGAATTCCCAGGCTTCCCCTCTCACTCAGAAGTGGGGCTGGTTTTTTTTGTGGTTTTAACCAGAAATTTTATCCCTGACATGAGGAATCTTTTCTGCACAGTTTTGGCCAAATCTGAAAAGTTCAGCTTCTGACAGATCAATCCTGTTCCAAAAGAATTTGTGAAACAATTTCTAGAAGCTATTGGAAAACAAAAAAACAGTGTTCTGAAATCTGTGAATGTAGTGCCAGGGACATTATAGTGTGAAAACGGTCATGTCTACTTTGGCACCACACACACATTACTGCTGCAGCAGAGGTCATTCTGCAGCTTTTTGTTGTTGTAACTGAATGGGCTTTAAGAGGTTTAAGTTAATAAGTAACAACAAAGATATCGCTATGAAACGAAACCAGAGCCTGTCAGTGTTCTGTATTTGGTCTGGATGTTACAGCTGGATGCCTGAATTCCTGGTGAAGAAGCCATGAATACAGCAACTTCTACTACTGACCCCAGTGCTTCTACCACTCCCCATGCTGTTGTGTTCTGTTTTGCCCTAAAATTTTCAGGTAAACAAACACTACAGCACTAGTGTCCATCACACATTCATTATTTCTTTTTCCTCTGTAGTCTCACAGTAAAACACAATGAAATCAAATACATTACTATTGATAGTTTTATAGAGCAAAACATGCACAGAAATAAGAAAGTCAGCATTGTACAGAAACTGTGAGAAGAAAAACAATGAGCATGCTAGCAGTCCAATACGTAATAAAACCTCCTTCCCAGAGGAAACTAAGTAAAGAATCACATTATTAGCTGGACAAGCTTAGTAATGTCATGAGTCTCTTCGGAAGCAGTGATGGTCATTTTGTTTTTCTCTGGTTGCTTAAATATGGTGTAGTATGTTATATGATTTCTGTAACACCAGGGAAAGCTTGAGGCCTCAGAGCTTGAGTTTAGAGAGTGCATTGCTGACATCTGGTGGAAATATAGTTTAAAACCAGTAAAACTTTAACAAATATTTATATTGTCATAGAATAATTCCATTTATAAGAGGGTGTTTAGGAGACTTCAGAAGATTAGAACTGTAGAAATATGAAAGATGGGGATATATAATTTATGGAATCTAGAGAATGTGAGCCTTTTCTGCTGTTTGTTGGTCCGGGGCATGCATTTTCATTGTTTTTCACTAAAATCTTTCACAAGTCTTGGGTCTACCCCCAAAATTACATATGAAGACTCAAACAACTTGAATATTTCTACGGTTACACCTAAAATGTATATAGACAGCTTTACAAAGATCTGCAATGTTAATATAAAAAAACCTGCTATGTAATAGAAGTCTTCCTTTAAATGAAGGTGTATGAATGAATAATGTAACCCAAAAATAGACATAAAAAAGAAAAAAAAATATCCCAACTATTTATATCCCAATTTCATGCTAATTTACTTTGGAGAAGAATGGCAAGTTTCCTATTTTATAAGGTTTTAGTGATTATTATCTCATCACCATACAAATATCAACTAATAATAAATTATGCTCCCACACCCATCCCAAAACTTCAAAAAGAACAGACACATTTTCTTAAACTTCCACATTTCTCGCTGTCAAACTGAACCCCCAAGAACTGAAGTTTTCTGCTCCCAAGGCGTAGAAAGAAAGATCTTTTTGTCAGAATCCTTCCACTTAAAGAAAATTCAGGAAAATGTTTGAGGGAAAATCATTGTTTAAAATAATTATTTTTTATCTTCAAATTACAGAGTTATCAGGAAAACAAAGAATTTTCAGGTATCTATGATAAGACAGTTCTAAAAATATTGAAATGCTATGTAATTCTGAATCTTAGAAAACACAAAAGGTTTTATTTATTCACAGCTATTTGCTGTTAAAATCCCTACATTATATATTGTGTGTCAAAAGTAGGGCATAGAAAGTGTTTCCTCC
>VZSF01000253.1:11556-92177 GCA_013398295.1 Chionis minor
CCCCCAATTTTATCTGTTTTGTAAGGAATGGGAATTTCTCAAGCCAACATCTGTGTATAACTGTATATAACACACCAAGGAAGCTAGCATCTCTACCCTGACTGTTTTTAGCAGTATTTAATAGGAACTGGTTGTCTGCCAGACTCATGAGGTAGTTGGAGTTGTTCTGGAATTACAGAAGTTGTGAAATATTTAAAAAAAAATGGATTTTGACTGTTGTTTAATGGCAAAAGCAAACAATACAATCGGCATGGGAAGGCAAAAGATTTCAGCAGTGAGACGGCTGTTTCACAATGCTGGTAATGACAGATGTTACCAGGGAGCCTCATGCACAGCAGGGCAGGATGCTGATGGAGAACAAAACCAGAGCCTGCTGCCAGGAATAAGACGGCAGCAGGTGGATGAATCTGCTCTATAGGACAGTCCCTGACAGGCTAGGACCCAGCTATGAGTGCTGAGGGGTTGCTGTTCCTCAGCAGAGGGGTATTCTGCTACGTGTCGTTATTTTTCAGACCAAATGAAAGCTCAGAGGAATGGGTGAGCTGAATTTCACGTTGCAAAAATCAAACTGGAATGAATTTCTCTCTGGTGCAGCCCTTCTGGAGCCAACAGAGTTTCGCTAGGAGAGGATCTGGCTGAATGAATTTGGAGGGAAGCTTAAACATTCTTCTTTTATTATTCTACCCTGTACCATTACAGGGTCCTTTCGCTTGGCTAGCATAAAACCAATTCTAATGCTAAAATAATTAGAAGGCTAGTATATTTGCTGTTTCAATATGAATAGTTCATGACACATGTCTCTGTGGAAACCTTTTGTACATGTTAGATACCGTCTGTCAGCCATATTTTTCTCTAATTCTCTGTGCTATTTTTAATATCATTTTAAACTTTTTACGTACACTCAGTCTGTGCCTCTGCCAAAATGGTATATTACAGGTTACACAGTTAGCAATACCTAGAGCTAAGATTGCCAAGAATCTTCTGCAATATAATACTATTTCCAGTTGCTTATGGCTTTTCTGAACTTTAACAGTATGGGCATAAAATATCTCATGTTTCTCTCAAACTAGATCTTAATTTTGTCTAGATTAGCAAAAATGGTTGTGGTGTTAGTTTGGGGGTTTTTTTTTGGTAAGACGAATTAGATAAAAGAGGTTTGTCAGCTGTTAATATATTCCTGAAATTATTTTTCTCTTAGAAATTGCAATGCTTTGGTGATTAACCATTTGGCCTTCCACCCCCTCAAGACTGCTAGAGCATCACCTTACAGACCATTATCAGAGCTTAAATCCTGAGCCACCTTTTATTCCCAAGTCTCAGTGTAGGACAAAGTTGTGTGTGTTCTTTCTGTAGAAGTTCTCCAAGAAGTTTTTCCCTTGCCACCCACACAGTTAGAAAGAAGTCTTTCCCTGTTCCCAGCATCTTGCACCTCATTTAAAAAAAGAATTCTCTTTTTGGGCTGTGAAAATCTTGCTGTTCAGATGGTTTCTGCAAACACCAGTTGCTTGTTGCTTGTATTCCTCTCTTTACATCTTCCCATTCTCAGTTACATTGATTTTTATTTTGAAGTTCCTTGCTGGCCTATCTTTCCATTCACCTCCAGGCTTTTCAGGTAGACCATTGAGTCATTTGGTTATGCCTGTGCCTACTGGGGTATCCACAGGCAAATGGATTTGGGTGATTTTCTACGTGTTGCCTTGTTCTTCCCAGGACTGCTTGGATCAAGTCCTTCCTTTATCCTTCTGCAAGTCTGTTCTACACTTTCTTTTCCATGGCATAACCTCATGAGCACAAAGCAAAGCAAAGGTTGTCAGTCACGGACAAGGCCTGTGCTGCCATTATGCAGAGGCTGCTCCAAAAGGTGCAGTCAAATACTCTTCCATCTCCTCTTGCTCCCAGTTTTTTGATCTATGCATGGAGGATGAAATGCTGAGCATTTTTTTGTGTGTATGTGAGGATTTCATCTGCAGCAAAAGTTGTTCTGGTTGATCTGAATCTTCAGGAACCGGTTCATTAGCTGAGTCAAAGTTAGTGACTATTCTGGAGAGAATTAAAAACTTTAAGAAGGGTTAATTCATTGGTTTCCTAAAGTAATTCAAATTACTTTTGCAGGGAGTGCACCTCCACGCTGATGATGAGAGGATCATAGAACCTCAGCTATGACAACCTAGAATCATAGAATCATAGAGTGTTTTGGGTTTGAAGGGACCTTAAAGATCATCTAGTTGCAAACCCCCTGCCCTGGCCAGGGACACCTCCCACAAGATTCAAATATATTCCCTTCTCAATTAGGAGCGCTTTTTAAATTTTTCCTCATACACTTCTCTTGTTCCACATGTATGCCCCAAACCCTAGGCAACAGAATCATCCCATTTCTGACTTCATTCAGGGTTAATTTCATCCAAAACAGGGCAACTTTAGGGTGAAGGCTGAGAGAAAGAGATGCTTCTCCTAGTACACGAGTGAGGGAAAACAAATCATTACTCCTAATTAAGGGAAAGAGGAGACTCTACACTTGCAATGAGTATGGCTTTCAGAAAACCCTCAGAGATCACAAAGTTTAATGTAAAATTATGATAATCCATGAAACAGAGAATCTCACATCTCGGTCTTCACATTTTCTAAATAAAGTCCAGTACTGAAAGGGCTCTCTCTGCCAAATACGCCTGAAGTAAAGAAAAATTTGACCTGTTGATGGAAAGGAGTAGCTTACGTCCATCTGTAGGAAAGAAAAAGACTTCTTGTTGGATTGTGCCCTTACACGGACAGAGAGATTCAGAAAAAACCTGAAAAATCTGATGAAACCCAGCTCCATTCTGAATTCCTTTCAGATATGACAACCCTAAAGCTCGTGTAAGTGTCTTCAGAAAATCCTTTGCATTAATAGGTGAACATCCAAAAGACTTACCTCATTGGGATTTTTTAAATCACTTAGGTAAATATCCGCAGAATCACTTGAGAATTCTTAAGCCTCCTTTTCTTCTACAGTTTTATTGCAAATTGCACAAATGAACAGAGTGCTACCGCAAGAATATTCAGCATAAAAATATGTACAGAATGGGGCCACAGTCAAATCTCCACTGACATAACAAAAATTTAACTATGCATCATCATGGCTCAATAAGCAACAAACAAGAAGCTAACATTTCCAGGGAAAGTATGATTAATAGAAATGTCTTTTGGCACATGAAAATCTATAACTTGAGAAGAAATCACAGAAACAAGAAAACAGAAATATTTGTATATACATATATCTATATATGTATACACACGCACACACCCCCCAATGTTCAATTGATTTGTTGAGAAAGATACATTTTTGTAATAGTCATGTATTACCTTGATCTGTGCCCTATTAAAAAGATCACCACATTTCATCATGATGCCATTGTCAATGACAACTATGGGTCATAATTCCAAGGCATGATGCTATTCCCCTTGCCATTGTTGCATTGCCTCATGATTCTTGGAAAATATAAAAACATGATAGCTGCCTCTTCCAATTCATAGTCTGAATCTGCTGTTTAGAGAATCATAGAATCATAGAACGGTTTAGGTTGGAAGGGACCTTAAAGATCATCTAGTTCCAACCCCCCTGCCATGGGCAGGGACACCTCTTACTAGACCGGGTTGCCCAAAACCCCATCCAATCTGGCCTCGAACACTTTCAGGGAGGGGTCCTCCACAACTTCCCTAGGCAACCCGTTCCAGTGCCTCAACACCCACAAAATGAAAAATTCCTGCCTGAGATTTAACCTAAATCTCCCCTCCTCCAGTTTGAAGCCATTAGCCCTCATCTGATCACTACATGCCCTTGTAAAAAGTCACTCTCCATCTTTCCTGCAGGCCTCTTTCAGATACTGAAAGGCTGCTATAAGGTCTCCCTGGAGCCTTCTCTTCTCCAGGCTGGACAAACCCAACTCTTTCAGCCTACCTTCATAGGAGAGGTGCTCTAACCCTCTGATCATTGTTGTGTCCCTCCTCTGGACTTATTCCAACAGATCCATGTCCTTCTTGTGCTGAGGACTCCAGAGCTGGACACAGTATTCCGGGCGGGGTTTCACCAGAGCAGAGGGGCAGAATCACCTCCCTTGACTTGCTGGCTATGCTTCTTTGGATGCAGAACAAGATGCAGTTGGCTTTCTGGGCTGCAAGCATGCATTGCTGGCTCATGTTGAGCTTGTTATCTACCAACAACACCCCCAAGTCCTTCTGCTCAGGGCTGCTCTCGATCCATTCTCTGCCCAGCTTGTATTTGTGCTTGGGTTTGCCCCAACTCAGGTGCAGGACTTTGCACTTGGCCTTATTGAACTTCATGAGATTGGCATGGATTCCCCTTTCAAGCCTGTCCAGGTTCCTCCAGATGGCATCCCTTCCCTCCAGCACATCAGTTGCTCCACACAACTTGGTGTTGTCGACAAACTTGCTGAGGGTGCACTCAATCCCAATATCCATAACTCCAAAAAAAATGATAAATAATACCGGTCCCAGTACCGACCCCTGAGGAATGCTGCTTGTCACTGCTCGCCACTTGGGCATTGAGCCACTGACCATGACCCTTTGAGTGTGGCTATCCAGCCAATTCCTTATGCACTGAGTGGTCCATCCATGAAATCCATGTCTCTCCAAATTCCAACACCATATAAGAGATGTGTGTGAATCACAGCAGTGCCAATGAGAAAACTACTTTACTTTCTCTCCTACCTTTCATAGTTTAAAAGAATATGTTTTAGTTAACAAAATTCAGAATTGGTGATGGAAAAGGAAGTTGTAAAAATATGAAGTTTTACATATAGGTCACAAGTAAAGGGAAAACTCTACTGACAATATTTCATGTGTGTATAAAGACCCCAAAAGGGCAAGAATAAAGCCATTGCATGATACAGTTGAAGCTCTTGCAAAATGGAATTAAATTGTAGTAGTATAGTATTTTAAAAGTTAGTCAATTCAATTCAGCACAGTTAATAAATAGGAACTAGATAGCATAATACGAAAGATATATGTAGTCTTGAGGTAGAAGTGAAAAGACTAAGTTTGTTTGTACAGCTCCTTCTAATTTAAAAAGCTCTATGTTGTGCCAATCATCAAATCAGTGATATCACAGCAGTAACCATTAAAAAGCTTGTAATTGAGAAACATCAAACGAGATTATCTAAAGCCAAGCCAGTTTTGCAGACAAAAGTCTTACTCTTGTTGCAGTGACAAGTTAAATAACACTCAGCTCAGAGACAAATAGAAAACATAAGATTTCCAGGCTGTTGGAAAAAATGAGGTCCTAAGTATGACAATGAGCAGTATTAGGAAACATTATAGGTGGCATTGTTAGAACAGCTGGGGAAACTGAAGGAAGCAGATGATTGATATATCAAGGTTATCAGAAACGAAGAGGAGGATTTGATATAATGAATGACGCAGAGAGAAAAGCTAACCTGCAGAGCAACACAAATTATTAAATGAGAGAAATAAGGGTTGAAAGATATGAGACTAGTCAAGCAAGATTTGGAGACAGATTAGAAAAAATAACCCAGAAGAAAAAGAACTCAAGAGGAAGAGGGGAAAAGCAGGTGTTATTAAATACGAACACAAAGGCAAACTCATTTCAACAGAAGTAGGAAACTGTTAGAGCAAGGCCAGCTGTGGTGCCATTCCCAGAAACAACGTGTACCATTCCTGTTGAGAATACCAGCCAGGAAAGACACACATGTCCTAGAAAAACAGAAAGCTTTTAAAATTCATCAACTGTCTGATGAGAATTTAATACTTATGTGCCGTATTGCCTCAGAGGGGACATTATACACCCTTCTTCGTTCTTTCTGATATGGTGGCTGTCAAAGTGGAGCTTAAAGTTTACATGAGCTGTTTGGAAAAGAATCTGAGTCTTGGACCACAGTTTCTCCCATTAACAAAATGTCTGAAGATGTACCTGAGATAGTGCTACAGGATGTTTGACTGCAGGCAATCTGAAAAGCAATTTCAGATTCTTTTACTTTAGAAAAGCAGCTACGTTTATGGTTTTTACCAATTATTCAGTGCAATGAAAAGGTTATTTACATGTTTGGTGTCTCAGAAGGTAAACTTATGGAAGCATTTTAAATCATCGGTCCTTACAGCTCTTTTCTGTTCTGTTTCTTTTGAAAACATTTCAGAAGTTGAATGTCTGATGTAAAAGTGTGATGCCTCTTGGGGTCCCAAGTTATGTGATTTGAGACCAGCACTGACTGTGTAGTTTTAAGTAGCTTACAGATGTCTTGAGTTAATTTTGGCTTTTCACCCATAACACTATCTGAATGCATTCAAAGCAGAAGACAGATTTTTTAAAGGCTGTCTCATCATTGTCATTCATCAGGTGATGGCTCCTTTGCAGGATAAAGGAAGAGATACAATACTGGGGGAAGAGATAGACAATACTTCTCAGAAACTCAGGTCCTGAATAGTCTGAATATGTTGATTTTCTCTGTACCTTTCCAGTCTCAGGATCCTCAAAGGAAGGCAGAAGTGTAGGTTCAGTGTTACACCTACAGGATGAGGTGACTAACTGGTACATTTGTTTTACCATACTTCCTGGTAACTGACTGAAATTTAGAAGTTTAGATTCTTCATCAAAAGAAGTCTGTCAGTTGACATTAATCTCAGTGCTCTAGTTCAATTGCACTTACTAAGATAAGGAATCTTAGGAATTAATTCAGAGAGATATTTCAGTGTATGTCCTGCAGAAGATCATAAAAGTTGTCACTTCTACTACCCAGACCTAGTCTTGGAGCTTAAACTTTTTCTAACTGGACAACACAATCACAGTGGTGTTGTGTAGCAGTTGAAAAGCGAATGCAAAGCAGCCACAGAAAAGACTACCCTACATACAGTGTTGCCCAAAAAATCAATCATGCTGAATAAAATATTTTGTGACTATTCTTACTTTTTGGTTTTTCAGACTTTTATTGTCTATAGAAGCTTTTTCTTTCTCCAGAATACTATAAACCTATTCATGTATTGTTGTGCAACCTCTTGCAAACATCACATTACCATGGCATCTAGTATTTCACCAGAACGATTTATAAATTACTGTAGGTTCTGATTCTTTATGGGAATTTTTAGTCAAGGGATCACAGGTGAAACATGAATGTGAAACTCCACAAACATGGGGGCGCATATTTCTTCAGAACCTGGAACATGTTATAAGATCAAAGGTAGTGTCCACTTCCTCTTTCTTCACCAGCTAGCCACTGATTCAATTCAAGATGCAGAAAACTTAAATTTGATGCTGATAACTATTAAAGACATCAGAGATGAGCTGATCTTTTTCATGGAAAATGACACTACCCTTGAGCTACTACAATATCTTAAAGTAATTAGAAATTTAAATAATAAACATTAACATTCTTAAATTCCAAAGGGCAAACGTTGATAAACAGGGGAAACTAGATATTTAACTCAGCTGGTCTTGAATTTGATACTTGAATGTACAAGAAGCTTAAAGTCAAGGGTGCAAAATTTATCATGAATCTCTGTCTCAGAGAGAAGAAAAAAAAAAGAGAAAGGAAGCTTGTAGGAAGTGATTCCAAATCTGACCAGATGAATAGTCACAAGAAAAAAAAAAAGGATATTATAAATAAGCAGAGTGCCTACACTGATTAGGGGAAAAATGACTGATCATCAAAGAAAACTGCCTTAGAGGCCAAAAAATGTGGAGATAAAGTGAGAATAACAAAGAGTCACGCTGAGTTAGACCTTGCAAAGGATATTAAAACACATAGCAGAAGATTCTTCAGCCATGTGAATAAAAAGAACATGGGTGGAAAAAATAAGTAGGGCCAGAATATAGTGAGAAATTAAGAATAAATCAACTATAGACTGAAAACTGAATTATGTTTTAGCTCAGATTTCGAGGAAATAGGCAAAGATTTTTAACATAGAGGGGAAAAAGCAAGGATGGGGAAAAAAGGTATAGAAATGGAAACCAGCACAGTCAAGGTAGAAGAACAATTTGAGATGTCTAATGTAGTCCAGGAATGAAAAAGTGGAAAATAAGTGTAATCCAAAGAGGGAATTGGCCAACAAAATTTCAAGTGGAGTACCAGGTACTTTTAATAAACGCACAAAGCCTGGTTGATGCTTAACATTTGGAGACACATCACACACACAGTAAAGAAGCTGGAGTGAGAAAGTAGTCTGAGCAACTACAAACCACCTGTATTTTAGTTCAGTAATATGATGTGTTAAAAAAAAAATATTAAGGCATGAAGGTGAATTACTGAAAGAGTTTATCTAAGGTAGGTCATGATAAACTTTTTTTTTTTTTTAAATAAATTAATTCCCAGAAAGAGGAAACAATATAAACTTTCTGAACACTGGAGAATACTTTTACAGAATGAGAAGACAGTGAATATGGTAGAACCAGGTAATATTGTGAATGGTAGGATTGGGTTGGGAGTCAACAAGATAAAATTACATTTTGGGAGCTCGTGGGGAAGGGGCTGTTGACATGATGACCTTATCAATTGGAAACTGTTGAGGTGATGGATAATTTCACCATACAAATTCTTTGCAAAATTACTGACAAAATTACGCAGAGGTGGAAAAGGATTAGTGGTGTTTTACAAAGCACTAATGAGATGTTAGGTGTAATCTTGCACACAATTATGGTAGCCGGTACTGAGAAAAGATGGATGCAGAAAAGGATTGTTGGTATAATGAGAGAATAATGGGTTTATTTAATTTGTCATGAGAGCTAGTTTAGCCTGGTAAATCAAAATCAAGAAGCAATAACATTGCATTCTATAAATACTTCAGAGAGATAAATAGCACATAAAAACCACAGTGATTTAAACCAAAGGATGATGCTGGCACAACAACAGAAAGGTATAAATTGGTCCCTGAATAAATTCAATCTGGAAATCAGAAGATTCCTATCTGTTGCGGAAGTTAGATCCTGGAACAGCTTTGCAACAGGAGCCATGGGAGCAGAAAACCAAACACTTTTGAACCGGAGTTCAGATCTCTATACCAGGTGCACTGGCACTTTGTTTGTATAGAAGATTGCCAGTCAGATGCCCTGCTCAGTAGTTAATTTAACCAAAAACATGGTGTTTATCATCCTATTATACATGTGTATCTTCACGTACACGTGTGCATGTGTGTATGTATATATACGCACCTTCACATACATACACACATTCACAAAACGCCAAGGCAAATCCTGTATTCACTATGGTGTAATAAAGCCCAAGAAAATAATATGAATCAATAAACTGATTATTGAGATTACCACAAGGCAATTTCTGCTTGTGGAAAGCTAGAAAGATTTATGTGTTTGAAATCCCTAGTGAGCGGTTACAAGCTGTGAATGCAGGAAATACTTTTGGGCTCTCCTTAGTCCCTAAATGACAAAAAAGGAAAAGCTGAAGGGAGATGCTGGCTTAATTCAAAATTGCGTGCTGCCTCTAGGCAATTAGAAAGCACCAAGCTGCTTCTTGGAAACAAAGTAGACCCAAAGCTTTTGAATTTTACATCTTTTCTATTAAAAACATCTATTGACACTATAGGAAACATGAAAATTTAAATAGCAGGAGCGGAAGGGGAAATACAAAAAAACAAAGTCCTGTTCTTAAGCTAAAAGTCATTCTGTACTCGACTGGATGCAGCTGCAGTGTTGACATAGGGAAAATTGGCTCAGCGATGCTCTTGCTGTTTGATCCTAATACTGCCACGCATGAAGCAGAAATCGTAAGGGTTGTGTGACTCTGTTAAATTCACTCCCAACATTATTCCCTGTCAATGAAATCAACTATCACGGAACATCCCATATCCATACCTCTGAACTCTCTTACCCTCCAGAATAGTATGGTGGCATTCAAGGTGACTCTTCAGAGGGCCCACCTTAACGCCTCCCAAGGAATTGTTTGGGAGAGTGCTCATTGACCTGGGTCAAAACCACGCTAAGGACTCTGCTAACAATTTAACAATATATATGACTGACTGACTTCCAGTACCCCAGGAACGCTCTCTGGAGCTGTTTAATTTATGAGTGCAGTTATAATCAAGGGGTACTCTTGCCCCTTGTTCCCTTGATCCCCTAGTAAATCTGCCCCAGCAGCAAAGACAATGTGGAGGCCAAATCAGAAATGCAGTATTAAATAATTTTCCCAACTATTACTTTAAAAGGCAAAATTTCTCTACAGTGCAGCAATAATAAAATCATCTGGATCCAGCATGCCGAGGAAATGCATCATATCTGAAACTTCAAGAGGCCTCTCTACAGATGTCTGACCAAAAGGGGTCAAACTCATTCAAAGCCTATAGCGCATGGATTAAGGCCTTTGACTGATGAGAATATCCACAGCACATGTTAGAGCTGAGGATTCTTGCATGCCTTCTGTGGCTCATATTAGGGTTTTGGATGGGTCTAATATGAGTATTTGGTTTGCAGGTGTACATGTGGGCACCTAAGGAGAAAAGTAATGAAGTGGGGTTGACAAGTCTTTTTCATTTTCCATGAAAGAAGGTGAAGAACCCCAACTAACAAACCACTTTCTGGCTTTCAACAAGTCGCCGTTGTATTGAAATCAATGGATGGCTGTGACCATGGCAGTAGTGGCGACGGCAAAGGGAGTCACAGAATACAGAGGATGCTCACTTGCAAGTCCTCATCCTGGTGCAGGTATTCTTTACTTGTGTGTACCCTTCCTGTGTAGTGGGTACAAGCCCAGCTGGAAAACAAAAAAAAAAAAAATTTGTAATTTCCACAGTTTTCCATCTGACTTGTTTAGGTGCCATCAGAGCTGCTGCCTTTTGTTGTGAGCACTGTATCAGTTGTATCAGTTTGCTGTTTCAAGGACAGTGAACATTATTTCATTTCTCTCTGCGTGAAGAACATGTTAAAGTCTTCAGGTAAAGCTAAGTACAGTCTTAAGAACTCAAGGCAAAGATCCATCTATGATGAGACAGTTTTTCCTTTGTCACACCCCACTTTTTTTTTCCTTTTTTCCTGAGGACAATCATTCAGTGTTAATTTCTACTATTGTTTCAAGACTCCTCCTTCGTCTCTGCCAATGCTTTTGTGTTCCCTTCATGACACACATCGCCATGTCCTTGCGAAGATACAAGCTTGCTCTCTCTACCCAGTGGAAATTCTGTGTACCGGGGCGTTGTAGGCTCAGTAAAGTTTTGGTGTTTATTAAAGTGCTGGGGAGGTTAAGAGGTTCTCTGACCTAAGTGCTGGCATTGCTGCATTTCACGCTTAAAAATAAGCAGCTAAGCCACGTATCCTTTGAATTATTTACTGGAAATAATAGCAGAAAAATCAGTGAGTAATGACCAGACGCATGCATTTCGAATGCTTTCACTCTATTCCACCACTGCATCTCAGCCCAAGATTAAGGACAACTGGAAAACTCTGAGAACTGTAATTTGTCCTTTTTAGCACTGGTTCTAGGTGGAAATAGAGGAGTCAAGCACCTAGTCAGTCTTCTTGTGTGTGTCTCAACATACCTGACTGCCTCTGGCTTGCTGACGATCAGAGAAAATGATTTAATATTTTTATTTTGTTATATCATATGTATATATTATCATTTATGAAATAAAGATAATGTAGCTTTTATACAGCAATTCAGGATCTATAAATCCAGATGTCACTAAAAATTAAAGATGACTACTTACATTGCCATTACAGTTCTTTTGTCAATAAAGATAGCTTCAACTGAAAGAGTTTCCGGGATTAACTTAGATTAGTTCCTTACACTGGTAGCACGTACAGGAGCCATTTTCCATATCTTGAAGAAGAAGGAGAAATATTTGTTGATAAAAAAATAAAGCAGATATCCTGTTCTGGTTCAAAATCCATTTCATGTTGAATAAAAATAACATTTACACACATACACACACAAAATCTCTCTTTCTCCTTCCTGATAAAAATGATTACATCAGAGTCCTGTTACAATTGTTTGAGAATTTAGGGAAGCTAGTGATTATTTTTCTGTACTCTCTCCAACTAAAATGTTGTGTTCTTCACAAGTAGTCCTTTTCCCATTGGTGTGAATCCCAAGAGTACATTAAATAATACACTTCTAGTTGTAAAACAGATGGAAAAGTGTTTAAAAAGGTGCCAGGTTTATTTATGGAAGCATGAAATTGAATTTAATAGGAGAATTTTGCCAGTATGAAATGTGAACTCTCAAAACAGGAAGTGGATTTTATTGCTTATTTATTTTATTACCGGATCAGCTGCCCAGAACTGTAGAATCCTTCCTCTCAGGAATTATTTACTTTCCAACTCTGAACCAGAACATCATGACCATCAGTTGTTACATCTTCTGGCTGCCAGATTCTCAACTATAAACATATGTGGTGCTGTCTATCTCAGATGATCTTCTGCAGATTTATATAGAGAACGCTGTAGTTTCAGATTTATTTCTTGATGTAAAACAATATGAACTGAACCGACTAAGCCAAGGGAAAGGGAATTTCCTTTAGCTCTTGATTACTCTTTAATTAGTAATAGACTATTTCTTTAAAGGGCTTACAGCATGTATTTATTATGCATCATAGATACAAGAGCTAAAAGTCAAGGGGCAAATTATTTCTTCTCCTCTGCAACTCCCAAAGATGCCTAGTAAAAGAACAGGTGCTATTCAGCTTCCAAAAGGCGAGCAGCATTTGGGAACCAGTGTCACTCAAATACACTCACAAATTTCCATTTTATGCAACAACACTAAATGTTTTCAGCATGAAACTCACGCGTGTACAGTTCTGCATGGGGACTTGGGAAAAAAAAAAAAAAGTGACAGCCTTGATCTTGCTGCTCACAGTTTACCAATTATGGATAAAGATTGAAGGCAATGTGAAACAACATCGTGGTCACTGTATTGGGTCTGACTGAGGTGAAGTCAATTTTCCCCACAGCAGCCCTCACAGTGCTGTGCTTTGCATCAGTAGCTGGAAAGCTGTTGATAACACACGGGAGTTTTGGCTACTGCTGAGCAGCGCCCGCACAGCATCAAGGCTGTCTCTCCAACATCAACCACTCCCCAGTAGGCTGGGGGTGGACAAGACCTTGGGAGGTGACATAGCCAGGACGGCTGACCCAACCTGACCATACCATATGATGCCTGCTCAGCAATAAAAGCTAAGAGAAAGGAGGAGGAAAGGGGACATTCCTTATTACGATGTTTGTCTTCCAGAACAACTGTTATGCGTTTTGAAGCCTTACTTCTCAAGAAATGGCCCAATGTCACCTGCTGATGGGAATTAGAGAATAAATCTTTTGTTTTTCATTGCTGCTGCACACGGCCTTTGCTTTTGTTTTATTAAACTGCCTTTATCTTGACACATGAGTTTTTTCCATTTTATTCTGTTCTGCTGAGGAGGGGAGTGATAGAGCAGCTTAGTGGGCACCAGGTGTCCAGCCAAGGCCAGCCCACCACAGTCATGATCCAAATCCAACGTAGGGAAGACATGGCTACAATAGGCTTTGTAGTAGGCATTAAATCTCCACAAATTGCACAAGATATTCTTATGCCTCACCTTTGTTGTACTGTTGTCTCTTAAGTTATTAAATTACTTATAACTGCCTCACACCTTGTTTTGACTCTCTCCAGGACAAAGGCATTTCTCCAAGACTTTCAGAGTGCCCGGGATCCAAATGCACAGATCTGGTGAGGTCTGATGACATGGTTTGGAGAAATAAGTCATTCAAAATAAATCTTCTTACTGAAATATGTGTCTTCATAAACAATCGGACCTAAACATTTGTTAAAAGGAAAACAAAAGAAATTTGAACACGTAAAAGAAAACTCACTATTTTAAGTTCCTGCTACTAATGATACTGTGAAACTCACGAGTTTTGTGAGACTTCATATGAAGCATGTGTGCCATTCCTCAGTTTCATTAATATGTCACAAGCACAACTTCTGACACGTATCAGAACCAATTAAGCTTATTTTTGTAATTTTTATTTCTTGGAGACAGATTGTTTGAGTTCAGAAGGGCATACAGTATCTAGCAGATCTGGTAATTCATTCAAATATGGGAGTACAGCTCTTCTTTTAGTTCTGGCCAAAATTCCTACAGAGTTTTGTACAATGGGTTTGAAAGCTCTTATGCATTTAAAGAAAATCCTTTCAACTCACTCTGGAGTCCTGCTTTATGTTTCATATTGCTTTGAACTTATTACCTCTTCCAATGTCTTGGAACATTAGTTTGGGAGCATTTAAAGCTAATGATTAAATGTATAGTGAAACAACACTTTGATGTTGCCAGAAGCAATTAATTTTCCCTATTTATACACAAAAGGTTATAAAAGACTGTGTTATGACAAACGAAATGATTCAGTGAATTCAAAGTAAGTTAACTGAATTTTAAAGGATTGTTACTACTTGGTGGAAAAAAGGTATCCATCAAGCCTTATCTTAAGTCAGAAAGCTGTGATTAACTTACGGAGTTTTGAATGCTTTTAAAATTAGAAAAGAAATTATGAATTTATCAACTACGGAAAACCAGCCTATAACGGGTTCATTCAGAATGAAGCTTTCATTGAAAATAGCTTACTGGGTGTAGATAAATGAAGTTTATGAGCTTACAGAAGTCACTGAGAGAGACCACATTTACATGTAAGTAGTCTGACTATCGTATGTTCTCTGCACAGATGCCTGTTGAACTTTATTAACAAATGGAAAAATGTACTGTATGTTTTTACTTCTACATTTTTATAGGCAGAGCATCTCACACTTCATTGAATCCATGTGCTGGAGACAACATACATGATTAGAATATAAATCACTCAGAGCCAGGGACTGGAATTCAGGTTCTGAAACTTCTAAAGCTCCTTGTACCTACAAGTGGGTGTACCGTCCCTTTACTTTACTGGAAGCTATGCAACAGAGGAAGGACATCACACGTGCACACGCACACGTATGCATATGTGCGTTCATATATATCCAGACTGTGGGCATGCTTAAACAGGAAGGAATCATACTCTTTCAGCCATGAAAAAATTGTGAAAATGGGAAAAATGCAAGAGAATGAAATAACCAAGGAATTAAAAAACTTAAAGAGAGTTCAGTTTTATGCAACAATTAATTTCTCAGTTTCCACTGAACTATAGAAAGTTTGAATTTCAGGCTAAGTCTTTATCTTATTTGTCAGTTTAAGGAATATATTTGTTACACCGACCAAGAGATAGACAAATTCTAAAGATGATCCTGCACAGTAAAATTTCTAAACTTACAGCAGCAGGAGAACTAGCTATCAGGTGGAATAAAACTGCTATCCTTTTGCTCAGTAGTCAGCCCCAAACTTTTCTGATAGTTCATAAACTGAAGGCAATAATTTGGCTTTCCTCCTAGTCTCCCTTCCCCCTGCCCCTTTATCGCCTGTTAGTCTCTTCAGAATAAAGCAATGAACTTCTGGCTTTTACAATGAGTTAAAACTATTTGACGAACAGAGCTTAGATTGTCTAACACATAGATTGTTTGCAGACCTCCAGAGCATTTAAGGGTATTATTTTTACTTTAGAAGTTGCACAGGGCTAGCAAGAGCTTTTTCTTTGAATGCCAGGATCCCAGTGAACAAAAACCCTGAAGGTTTTTAGAGTTCAGTTCAGTTGTGCTTGAGATATGCTTGGGAATGCAGTGGCTCTGTATAGGGATGGCAGACATGTGGTTGCTACAGAAAGTCCATATCCTTCCCAGCAGAAGCTAGAGGTCAGGAAGATATGCTTGGTCATCTCAAATACCACTGGGTATCTAGGTTTAGCTGAATGAGTTGTGCCTTAAATATACTGGCAATCAACAACTCAGTTATGATTTTCCTTAAGTTTCATGAGAATATACAGTGTCTTTGGGAGATGAGGACGAATCATCTGCAGAAAACCGTGGCACAAAAGAAACCAACCAAGTGCATAAATATCCAGAGGGACTTCACAAAATACAATAGTTACTTTTCACATTTCACTCCATCCAGTGGACTTTCCAGTTCTGAATTGGGCACGCATACAGTGTATAAAAGTGGTAAAGAAAGTGCCTGACTGAAAACAATCTGAACAATCATAATCTAATTAACTGATTCAAGTGAGAACAGTAAGTAACAAGTACGAATTCTGGTGAAAAATTGGACCGCTGCCCATAAACCTTATCTCTAAAAAACAGGTAGATGCTAAACTCGATTTTGGATTATTAAGTGGAAATAAAGCCCCTAACCACCTTGTAGACCTTGTAGAGCATCAGCTTTGCTGTTAATTAACCAATGCTTTAGGCTTTTGCCTAGAAGGTGTTAGCAGTTTTAACATCTTCTGTCTGCCTGATCATAAAAAGAGGTTACATTTTGTTTTTATTCATAGAGAACTCAGAGTCACTACACTATTAAATATGTTTGGTGTCTCTTCTAGAAACTGTTCTCTTTTTTTCCTTTACATGTTACTGACGGTAAGGAAGAAATGAACTCTTTTTGGGGTTCTTACCTAGGATGAGGGTGAGTCAGGCTCTAGTTTTACTTCCCCGAATATTTGATTATTTATTCAAAATGGAACAGCTTCAAAAATATTTTCCTTAAAAATGTTCAAACAAATCATCTTGACATTTCCAATATTTTTTTTTGGCTGAAACAATTGGCCCAATCTGGTACAAATTTGCAGATAGTTTCCATCAACACGAAAGTGCATTTTTGAGCAAACAAAGAATTCTTCCATAAAAGTTGCCTGGCTCTAATCAGGGCTGAGGCAATTTTGCACATGCCAACCAGCAGAAAATTAGGTATCGGATAAGCAATAGTGGCGAGGATCTGGGTTCTACCTAAATCCCCTTGTGGCCTTAGTCCAAAGTGATTAGCTCCAGGTCAAACAGAAAGCCTGTAGTGAATCAAGCAAATTAAATCCAACCCTCCTGAGCTATAGGATAATGCGCTAGTCCCAAGACCTCCCTTCTTGGAGGCTGGAAAGGAGGAGGTTATTAAATATAAACACAAAGCAACATCCTCCTCTACGGAGGCCCAAGGCATGATGTTCTGGGGGAGACACAGGGGATTATACATGCCCCCCAGCTAGACCTGTTTCAAGGAAACCCACGGCAACTGTCTCTGCCAACACCAGGATCTGGTGATGTCTGTTACCAGCAGGCAACAGCTTGGAAGACCAGTAAGAAGGTGTCCTGTTAAACTAAAGGGCAGTGAGTTGTAGCACAAAATACTGCTTTAATGTGGGCTTGGAATTAAAGAGACTTATTTCCTTTAAAACACTGTAGAACAGAGTAATCCTCAGATTTATTTTGATTAGCAACCTGGATACCTTCTTGGCAGTGTTTATTAGATCTTAATGTAGCTCAGTTGGAAAGCCAGATATTTTGCTTTCTCCCCCTTTGAATTACTGACCGTTATTGTCTCTGTTAATGAATCTGGATAATTTTAACTGTCAGATTCTAATGTAACTCTCTGAATAAATTGATTGAATTGAAGTTGAACCCACCTCTGTGTTCAAGCTAAGAATGAGCCTGAACAGAAGTCTCCGGAGTTTCCTAAAATTTCAGGGAGTTTATTAGTGGAAAACTGATTTTGAACCACTGAACCTAAAGTGACTGCATAGTTTTGGTTTCATACAATGTCAAGTCTAAAGGAGGTTATACTCCCACTGCAGCTCAGATGTGGCCCAAGGTGAATAAAATTACATCCGAATATTTCAGGGACAGCTATCGCTCTCCCCGGAGCTGATCTTTCACTTCATCTTACTCCTCCTTTTGAAATACCTTTTTTAGGCAGACTGGAGCACCAATAACTGAAAACATTTTTTCAGTTCTAAGTCATTAGAAATCTAGTGTTTAATAAGTTAATGCCATTAAAAAAAAAGGTAGAAACATGTTTATGTTGCAGGCAGCCATCTGAATTGCCCTCAAACCAGAAATTAATGCAGGAGGTCTTCTTTCTCGGTAACTGCACTTTTCTGAAAAGTATAATCCTTATGTCCATTCATTTATTAGATCTATATTCATTTTCTTACTTGTAATCACATGAAATGCTCCCCACCCTCTGTAATGCCGCACATGAGTATGTGGGATGTCTTGGTGGTCTTTGGTCTTTCAGCCACAGATTCTGAGGTCCCAGTGAGAGAGGAAAGAAGGATGGGGAGTTCAACATACAGATCAAACTCCTAAAAAATGTGTTTGTTAATAACCTCACTGTCTGCACTAAAGTGATAACCCACACCAAAAAGTACCCTATGGGTGATTCTGGTAGTGTACCCAGAGTTAAGTTTTGGATTCCTGCAGATAGTTGTCAAGTAGATATGCAGCACCACGCATGGACAACTGCACAAAAGCTTACTGGCATTTAAGGACAGTATCAGAGGTGGAAAGAGTTCACACTTGCATTTGGGCTGGGGTGTGTTCAGATGGCAGAATGAAGACTCATCATCGACAGTCCTACAGCAAGCAAAACTGGTTAAATTGCAGTGGGCCAGCTAATTAATTAATCACAGTCAGCTGCAGATTCCTTTATCCTTTCTCCACTATCACTGCTAGAAAATGGCTGTTCTGCTGAATCTGAGTTCAGCTATTGACAGGAGGAACCACAGAGATCAGCCCCTAAGTGTCCTGAAGCACGAAATAATTCTTTGGATGGAAGATGTGAAGAACATCCTAATCTAGAAATAAGGCTTTTTAAAAAAGGATTTAGTTCATTTTCTAATTCAGGGGAAACCTGGGTCTGTCCAAGATATTATATTAGGGAAGAATCTGAAGAGATATCTTCCTGATGGGGGAGGAACTGTTATAAATCTGCTGGCAAACAGTGAGCAAACAATCCACAACTGCAGCCCCCAGAATTAAGAGCTAGTGAAGAAGGACAGACAGAGCTCACCAGCTCCTCAGGGCAGGCAGGAGAGATCTCAAGTTCAGAACTGTCAAGACAAGTCATGCTGGCCCAGTCCCACCTTGCCCGAGTAAAACCTCTGGAATCAGAGTGTGATCATCATGGTGTTGACCACCAAAATAAACTGTATTTAGACAAGGCCCAGTTAGCAACTGTTACCCTTACTTGGTTAATATCTGACCAGCAACACTAAAATTATTTCAGAAAGTCAGAGGTTTTCTTAGGCAGCAGAGCACTCTTTATTACTTTATTACACAGCTTTACTGGTTTATTCCAGCATCGTCTGTGACAAGCATGGTGACAGGACTTTCACGAACAGCTGAGGACAGCTTCGAAGAATCAGTCTTTATCTTGTCTTTTACACTTTACTTTTCAAATTAGCATATTCATTTTCTACCATTTTAAGTACATTAAGAAATTAAAATGCAATTTTTCCTGGCTATAGTGACAGATCATTTTTGTCACATTTACAGCAACATTTAACATGTTGGCATGGTTACCCTTTTGCTTCATTGCTAACCATAAACAGTTTTGCAAACTATCCAAGTAATCTAGCTGAACAAAAATATCCTTCCTCTCCCCCACATCCCCTACTAACCAGTGCACTTCTTCACAAAATCTTTCTGGGGCAGTTTCTACATTTTGACATATCTGCAGCACACTTCATTTATATAAAGCAAATTTCTTAGTTCCTGAATTTCCCCTGCACAGCTCAACAGATCAATACTATGGAACTCTGTTGGACTTGAATCAAAGTACCTTTCTGCTTGGAGAGCAGAAATGGCACTTTGGGGAGGATTTTGTTTGAAATTAAGATGCTTAGATTTAGTGATAGGATTAAGTTCACTTAATATATTAGTATATATTTCCTTATATAGGTTATACAATGTATGAGTACAAAAGATAGGTTTTAATCTTATTGTAGGTATATGTGTCTCTAATTTGGGTATTATACAGTGTTGCACCTATTCTCTAGCTGCTTCTCTAAAAGGGTCTCCTCTAGGTACCACGTCACATCTGCTGGCACTGTGCAGAAAGCTTGGATAATTTACAGTGTCTCAAATGACACTAGGTTTCTGCTTAGAGTTGTGAATCCTGCCATAGGTGTGTATCTACATCAGGTGTCTACTTTTGGATGAGAAGAGCTTTTCTCCAAACTCCACTTTATGGACTTAATGTCCACAGACTACAATGAGAACATAGATACTCACAGATTAATGTTACATGGTGATCTCTAAACTGAATGGTTTTACTTTCAAACTGCATCCTGCCAGTAGAGCCTTTAATTTTAATATTTTCTCTTGACCATGGTGGGCAGGAAGTGAGAGTACCCAGCAGTACCTATGTTCAGTTTTTGGCTGGCAATATCTGTGTATGGAGAGGCTAACAATTTATCTTTTGAAAAAAGGAATCAGCTATTAAGCAAGTTCTGAAATAAATCCTGAATCCTGCTATAAACCGTGGAGTTCATCATCTCTTGAAGGAGGACAAGAGGGATCTTCATCAGATGAGTCCTTGAGGGGAAATGTTACAGCTCCTTGTGATCTGAGCACCATAGTGGCAGTAGTAGTTTCTGACGAGAAAGGTAAGGTTTTATGAGAGAATTCTCAATAATCTTAGTCTGCAGTGGGGGAACACTCCTGATTGCTACTTAGAGGCCTCATGGTTCACCATCTCCAGAAGAGCCACCTCTTCTGTGAGACCCCGGGGGTCTCAAGATATCCCGCAGTCCTGATCCCCTTATACTCCAGATGGACTAATTACTAATAAGAAATCGTATTGTCTCAGGGACAAGGTGAAATCACTTGCCTGTGGTCACATAGGAAATAAATGGCCGAACTCAAAATGTAATCCTGCTTCCCTCACCCTCAGTGCTAAAGTCCAAGAATTTTCCCCTTTCTAAGGGTGCATTATGATGATATTTACAGTTGCTTGTGGTTTATTTTGGAAAGCAACTAGACTCTGCTATTTATAATGAGAAATTTAAGGCAGTAATTGTTTCCAGTATTTGCCCAGTTCTAAAAATAACAATGTTAATGCGTACTAATTCTTTGTAGTTAAGGAGGCTTCAGCACTATACCGTTGTTTTATCTGGAAGCTCAGCAAATGTGGATGCAACCCACTATCTGACGAAGACCAATAGCCTGACTAGGCAGCTATGTTAAATTTAAAACCAGGCAGAGATGTTTGACTTTATATGGGTTTTAGATGCATCTGCATCTCTGTAGAGAAGGGCAAGAGGCCTGGGACTGAGAGCACTAAATCTTTAATTAAAGAACTCCTAACCATGCCTACTACATTTATAAATAACAAAACATTTATCAGAGCTTTTATCTTTTCTTGCAATCATCAGCCTGTACTAGATGTTGACAAAGTCAACGATTTATGCCTCAGATTTTTTTTTCATTACCAAATACCAAAGATGCTATTATCAGTGAAATCTTATGCAACTTAAATCTTCGGGTTTTCGTTGCTCTGCCTAAAGAATATTGTGAGCCTTTCTCACAAGTCATTTTGGATTATGTTGGCCCAACAGAAGTTATTAAGTCTGCCTAGTGAAGTTGCATCCAAATGGAAATGTTGAGTGGTTTTCCTTAAAAGGATTAGTGGTTTAAAAAAAAGAGAAAAGAAAAGAGTACTTTAAAGAATGCTTAATTTATTTTAAACACTAAGATACTAGTGTTGAATTCTAGATTTGATCATTATGTTGTATTTAAATGCTTGCATTTAAATTCCTGCATACCATTATGTATGAAAGATTACTCTCAAGCTCCATTGTTCAAACAAAACCCCCATTGCATCAAGGAAGGAGATACCAAAGTGTCCAGGGAAAGGTTGAACTGGGGCCTTAATTCATTATCACCTATCTAAATGCAAACAGGGAGCAATCAAGAACAGATCCAGATTATAAATCCTGTGTGAACATCTATCTCACTTGCCAATGTGGAGGTCGAGAAGCAGCAGTCACCTACTACACTCTACACTGCCTTCTCTACTTCACCCCTGCTGTCACCTTGGAGCAAGACTGAAGATCCTTCTTGCTGCTTTCTGGCACCACTTAGTTCCTGTGATTCAGGAGAATGCTTCACCCACTGTCACTCTATGATTACAGAGATCCTGCTTACACTGTGCAAAATGGCTTTAAACAGATGGTGGAAGATTCTGCCATACATATACACGTACACACATACACATGTATATATACATGTATCCTAGATTTAAAACCACACATAAATATACATATCCTTACATATGTCTGCAGCGATAACCCCACTATAAAACCTAAAATGACAATCATCACATTATGTGGGCTGCATGGATACCACACCGCCTCCTACAACAATTCCAGTAGTCCCGTTATTATTGTGTAGTGCAGCTAATGCTCACTGCTACAGTGAGTTTGCTAGTATTTTGAATACTAAATACTTATGAACAAAAATTATGGAAGAATAAATTGGCAGGTTTTCCACACCCAGCCTTTTCCTCTTCATCAAACTAAAGTTCAGATGGGGCATTTGCTCTTCAGTTCTTCGTTATACACACAGAAAAGCATTCCCTTCCCTTGACTGTCCTGTCAAGGGTGAGATCTTGAGCTCATTCAGGAATTTTCAATGTTTTTAGTGCAACCACAACATGTAGCTCTCCAGATCCTTCAGGGACTGAGAGGACGGGTAGTATCTGACATGTTTTCCAGATACTTCAACAAGTTCTTCAGACCTAAGAGCACCCAACCTGTACGTTAATCATTGATATGTCCTCAGCTGTTGGTGAAAACAAAAATCTGTTATAAATTAAAGCACTTTTTTCAATAACTTTACGTGACTTTACCGCTATTCAGACCCTCTCTGATGTGAATGTTCATGTTGCGCTTTAGAGTATACTTTCGTGTATGTTTGTAACTGGCTGTTTCATTCGACTTTCATTATATCTGACAGGGAAATAAATGACTGTTTTATCAAAGCCTGTGAATTCAGCATTTTTTCCCCCAAATTTAACATAAGCAGTAACAAAGCAGCTGAGATGTCAAACTAAACTCACTTTATCCTGATTTTTTTTCTTTTGGGAGGGTGGAGTGAGGTGAAGAGAACATGAGTTAGAGCTGAGTTTTCTATTTTACACTATGTTAAACTCCCAGTAACCTCTAAGAGAGAAAAATGTATATTTTCAATTGTACATTCAGAAATTACTGTCTTGGATACACAAGAAAAATACAAGTGAGCCACAGAGAAAGGAATATATGTGGTCTCTCATATCGTAAATTTGAGTATCTTAGAAAAAGACAAATTATTGAGAGTAATGAACAATGGAAATGTGGAGTTTTCTTTCAGTACTTTCTATTAATTTTACATTTTTTGTGCACTTTCATTTCTACTTTCCCTTTTTGTACCTTTCATATGGGATTTTATAGTAAGGGTTATTCTGCAAATGCTTTTTTTGTGAATTGATCAACATGACAATGGCATCAAATTAATGTTATTTGCATTAATGTTTTGAAATAACCTTGTCACAGACATGAACCCTGTCTTACTGTAAGCATTATGTAGAAGAAAAAGAGTGCCCTGCTCCTTAAAAAAAATGTCCATTATAATGGTAGGACAAAAAGCAAAAACAACACTCAGGAGATCAAGGAAAGTATGCATCAGTGACAAGAAATATCCCAGCATACTGCTTCCCTATTTGGCACTAACTTTTTACATTGCTTATCAGCAGAGGACAGGTTCCAGGCAAAATTCAAAGTATTATGAAGTGACCCGGTCTAGTGGAAGGTGTCCCTGTCCAGGGCAGGGGGCTTAGGACTAGATGATCTTTAAGGTCCCTTCCAACCCAACCCATTTTATGATTGTATGACCTCAGGCTGCTTACTGGGATATTACACAAACTGTGAGGGATGTCATAACTATGTTGATGGGAATAAAGACTAATCTTTCAATAGCATTGCAGAAAGGATAGATATGAGAAAAACGTGTAAATAGTTTCTGCCCAAAGCAAAAGGGAGAGAGGGGCTTTGAGAGAGCAAATAGCAGAATAAGAAGCAAAGCAAGGACTGTTCCTTCAACCAATGTGTTTGTGTACATTAGTCCTAAATTCTTGGCCTCAGACCCTAATTAAGAAAATGGTTGAACACTATTTCTCTGCCACATGGGAGTGTTGGGAGAATAAATGAGCATTAACACACCACTGTGTTCCCAGCACCAGTTTATGTTGACATTAGCAAATTAAGGACACAAGCACAGGCCCTGGTCATCATTCATCTACATGGTTAAATTTTTCAGAACCATTTTGTTGCAGGTCAACTGAAAGTTTTCCAGAAAAATTCCTGGACGTAGTGTGGGAGTTAAACCTGGCCCAGCAACAATTCTGCATAGGCAGTTTGGATGCAGCCACTCTCTTTGGACAGCATGTTTAAGAGTATGGCTGTGGTAGGACAGTGCCAGCTGGCCTCAGGGCTACAGAACATTGACCTGGCACTGGAAACAGGTCTGTGCTAGTTTAGTACCTCCATGAAGCATTGGTGGGCCAAGTTCACTGCCTGCCTAAATTACCCTGGCACACTGAGCATTTGAGGGAAACACTGAGCTTGGTTTAATGCAAACGTCAAACAAGAGAGGCAGCAAACTCAAGATCATCTGGCTCCTGAAGTACCTTCTTGACACACCATCAAAATGCAGGTTAGAATGACCTCATATGCAAGAGTCCTGTTAGCAACCTTCCTCAAGGAGCACTGCAGCCATGTGCCATAACCCGTACAGCACCACACCATACACTGTGTGCTCAGTCTTCTACATTTTCCCCGATTACTGTGTTGAGAAGTCTGTAATATACTCTAGTTGTAGTTTGTATTTCACTCTCTCTTTTAGGGAGTGAAATACCAACATCTGCACTAACAACGCTGTCATGTAAAGCAGAAATATTCTGTATCTTCACCCCTCATCTACGACATTGGAACGGAACTCTTTTTCAAACTATCATGAAACATAATACGTATGGTACCTGAGGGGCTAAAGAAACAGGTGTCCCTGAATGACTGTTACTTTGGCAGACATGTAGGCTTGGGGTTGCCTTTCCTTAACGTTCCTCACTCCCCGCTCTCTCTTTAGTTCAGGAAGAGGCCCTCTGGCCATTTAATCTTCTGGATCAACGTTAATTATGTCTTATCACAAACTGACCTGTTGATAGGCAAAGTGCTGATTTGGGTGACTTGCTAGAGAATGACAGACTTCTGATGATGTCTCTGTGACTTCCCAGAGGATGAAGGCTAAGGGAATCCTTAATCACAAGGGATACCTATGGCCTTAAGAGGAGCCCAAGTACAGCATTACTCCTCCTTGAAACGAACTGAGTTAAGAAGATTTGGGATTTGTCCAGTGTTTGTCATACTTTGTCTCTCATGTCCCTAGGAAGAGGCTTTCAGAGACAGACTAGAGGCCAAGCAACGGGAGCAGCTCTAGGCAAGCGCGTCTCTGAGGAAAAGGTTTAGGAAAACTGTCTATCCTTACTTTTTTTTTGGAAATACATTTTAGGGAGTAGCGTGCTTACTGTTGTTTTATTCAGGTCAGTTGCCTGAACTACCCTGACAGACAGCATAAACGCTAAATTAGAGTCAGCATAAACTGTTAGGTTGTGCTGTCCCATCTGTGCTGGAGGTCTCAGTTCAGTGGGCTGCTGTGATGGCCAGCAATGGACAGGAATTGACACAGAGGCTTCAGCTGAGGGCTGGGACACCCACAACCTAGGTCCCTGTTGTATTCCCAGTTTTAGACTCTGCTTAGTGCCGCCAGTGGCTTCTGAGGTACCACTGTGAATCCAAGTCTTCAGAAGCTGACTGCCGGATACTGTCCTTTGCCCACAGTCTGGAGTAGCTAGGGAAGCAAAAGTGTTTGTCTTGGACAACTGTAACAGCTTTGATGGTTGCTGGGACAACATGTTGTCACTTAACAACTCATAGCTTTGCCTCTGACCGAGTGCTCTAAGAATAACTTTTAATTGCAAAATGTCCCCACTACCACCACCCTTTCGCTGTATCCAGGCCTGAGGAGGAGTCTCTGCTTCTCCTGACAGTTTGAGTCACATCCCTGGATGCTGGTCAGCTCTGATTCCAGGCCAGGCCTTTGAGGTTCCTGCAAGGGGAATATTTATAACCTTAGCTCCTGAAAGGAATCCACAGGGTAAATACATGTGTATGTGTCCCCTGAGCGCAGATCCCTGAAGGATGAGCAAAGAGCAGCAAGGAGCAGCATCTGCACCTGGTAGATGTCTAGGTCAACAGCACCTGGCAGACTACACCAGCTGGCTGGGTCTATACAGGCTATAACAGACCAGTGCAGAAATCTGCCACCAAGAGGTCCTCTTTGTCCTGTTTACTGTTTTTCCCCTGTCTGCTGCTCCTCCATCTGCTGGTGGACAGCAACGCAAGTTACTTGTCATACAAATGTGAGAGTCTAGTGCTAGCCCTTACCAAGGGTGAAAAAGAAAACTGTTTGCGACCTGGGTCATTCGAAAGTGTAGTACTTTTCAGTCCTTCTCCTGTGCCTCACTGGAACAAACACCCAAGATCTGAAAGTGTGTAGAAAAGGAAGACAGACACCTTTAGGATTCAGAAGTTTAGGTTAAACCTCTGCTTTGCATGAATATTTTGAATAAACATTTTTCACCTGGCACTCCTCCTTCTGTACATCTTTCATTTGGAATAAAAGCTAATATATGCAGAGGGAGAGGCAGAGGCAGTCAGAAAAACAGGGGCTGGCTGGGAGGAAAGCACTTATTGAGGGTGTGGGAAACCGAGGCCGGAGGCCTCATAGATCTAACAGAGATAAAAAATGAAAACAGCATTGGCAAGAGCAACTGACCACTTAAAACCAGACTTTGGTGGTTTGTGAGGGCCAGAAGACCTACTGGCAGCAGCGCTGGGCAGTGTTTGAGAGAGGGCAGCTCTTCCTACACCAGCATTGTGTGCATTTTACAGATGAAGCAGAAAGGGGCTGCATGAGCGTGTGGCAGCAAGAAGAGTGTGAGATGAAGGCATATAAGCCTCTGTGAGAAATTTTATTTGCTTTAGCTGGTATTTTTATTGTGTGTTTTGAATAAAGAAAATTGGGTGAGGAATACGCTGGAAAAGGAATGAGCACTGAGTGTGGGGAACAGCTGGAGCATTTCTGACATTCGCTTCTTTTACTTGCCACCCTATTTATGGGCCTGGAGGAATGTGGAGGGGAAAAAAAGTTTACTGCTTTAATATTTCTTGTGAGCAAAATCCATGCAGGATCCATCTCGGAATGTGAGAGCAGAGAACAAAAGGATGTGTCTCTGTGCCAGTTTGTGATGATTAACTTGAGTACATGGTTTGTTCCATATTATGATTTAAAGTTTCTGGACTCTTTTCCCTTAGGTGTTCTTTATATATACAGACATACATAAAAACCTTCCACTCCAAACTTTAAATACTACTTTTAGAGGAAAAATTACTATGCATTTAGTTAAACAGATTTTTTTGTGTGCGTTTTTATTTGTTTGTTTGGATTTTTTTAGTTAAATACTTATTTATATTGGATTTTTTTATAGTTTTATGGCAAGAGTCAGCTGAGGGTCTGTTACAAATAGTCTTCCAAGTACAAATAGTCTTTCTCCTGGCATATAACCAAGTATTCAGCAGAATGAAGACTTGTTCTGCCATGTTTCGTTGGGCACTGGAGGTAGAAACATTTCCTTGATATCAGTACAGATAAGGGGAGCAGAGAAGAACTGAGCCTCTTGCTCACAGTCTTCTGTGGGATAATATACAAATAATTTGCAAGTCCACCCTGCATCACAAGGTTATTTACAGCTTGGCACACGCTGAGACCCCATGCCTGTGTTTCAGCACATGAAGGGAGATTTTCAATTGGGTTAGAGGCAGGAGGAAGACAGGGGAAAAGATCCCTCTCAGATGGGGAGGGAGATGGGGGGGAAAAACAGGTCTGGCCAAATATCTCCCCTTTCTCCCCACGTCTGATGTGGGATCAAGATATAAGATGAAACCTGATGCACTGGGAGGATACTTCATGAGCTACAGGGCTTGAGCAGTGCAAGCTCTGCACCAGAGCCCTGAAGATCGTGAAGACTCCATGGTTAAGTATGCCTGTTGTGATGATCACTGGGGCTGTGAGAGATCCTGCTGAGAAGGAAAGTCTAAAAGGGAGATTGAGCTAGCAGCAGAGTAACTTGGTCTCCAATCAGTATAGTTTCTTGAAAGAGAGTCCCTCACCAACTTTGCATTGGGGCTCCTCAAGGGAGAGGTCTGCCACCTCTTAATCAATTTCACCAGACCTGGCAAAATGAGTAAATAAGAGAAATTCGACCTTCGTTAAAAAATTGCAGTTGTGCATCGTCATCATTGATGTCATAAGGGGATGCCGGTGTCAGGAAATGTAGTGATAAAAGCTTAGGCAAGACGTAAAATTGTAATTGTATTGTACAGACAACTCATGGTTTGATTCAGTAACTAGCTATAGAAACATCCGAATCACTTCTATAGAGGATGTGTTCAATTAGAAAAATAAATTCAGCCTGCTAGAGGCTTTTTTGTTCACTGTTGCTGAGGACTTGTGCAGTCAAAGGTTTATGAAAAGCTAGTTTCAGTCCAAAAGCCACAGTTCATTTGTTCAAGAGAGAAAGTTCATTTTGGGATTAAATTGTTATAATTCTGAGGCACTGAAGCCAATAGCAATTTTGCAGATGATTTGAATGGCAAAATGAAAAGGTCTTTCCTAAAGATGTAGTGTACAATTTTGTGGTTGAAGAATCATGGAAAAGACAAATCACAAAGTTAAAATAGTACTTTCCTTATGTCAAGTAATTAACCCATAACTCTTTGAACAAATCATAGTTCAGATTGCAGAGAGACAGATAATTTTTAAGAGCTAATAATTTAGGAAAGATGCTATAATTTGAATGGCTAACATAAATCTTTTGAACACCAAATATTTGACTTAAATGATTTACAGACAGTGTTTTTTCTAGCTCTGTGTCTGATACATCATCACAGAAGATAAAAAAAATCACATTTAAATGTAAATGTACACTCATAATGGTTATCAGATAACATACTTTCAACACTATAACAGAATTTTGGAATGCAAGTAACAGGTATATGATAAAACAACAGTATAACAGTGTAGTCAGAAGTAGCTTTATTCTCAAATACAATTAATTTTGCTCTTTATTTGCTCTTGGGATAAAACATTTACAGTCAGAATTGAAGATTAACATAGTATAATAACATAAAATGGGGTAAAATATGGTATCAGTTTGTATAATGGCATGTTACATGCAGCTGTTTTGAATTATATTACCTTTTTATTGATGTGTCCAGAATTTTTTTCTTGCAGCTTAGACATGTGGGGGCTTTTAAACATACAAAGTATAGCAAATTGCAGATGAATTGGTCCATGAGGATACTTTAAAAAAAAGTCTCCTAAGGTATATTGTTGAAATTAGAACATGAAAAAAATTGAGGTACTGGAGAAAACTTTGACCTACTGGAATTCCATTTAAACTACTGTAACAGTAGTCAGATTGTGAAGTCAGATTCTTGCAGCATTTACTTCTTGATGAGAGTTTTTCTTAGGTTACTTAAACAATGCTAAAAAATAATTACATTAATTAGCTATTTAATGTAGCTTTTCAAACAATCATTCACGCCTTGTCCTCAGTGCTAAAAATGATGATTTTTTTACTTGGATTAACTAAAATATACGTGCAACCCTGGAGTAAAAGCAGGCATTAAAGACAAGGTACTGACTGTTATGTGAATAAAACTGGCCTGGATATATACAGGTAACCTTTCCTGTACCATTTCATAGTAAATAAGCTGTGTCTTAACCTTGATTGTGTCAAAACGGTATTAGTTGCATTGAGATGTAGCTGTATTCTTGTACTAATAAAAGCAAATCCTTGGAAGAGGCAATCTGAGTTGCCTTCCAAATTGGTAACCAGCCCACTAAAATGCTGTAGTTGTAGTTACAGAACTGTATAATTTACATTAATTGCTTTTATTTTTTGGATTTTACTTGCTACTGCTATTTTTCTGGAGCTTCATTTTCTATAGGAATTAGGGTCCTCTGTAATATAATATGTAAATAAAATGTACAGTATTAGTAGCAGAATTGCAAAATTCCCAACATTTATTGTCAGTACAAGTCAAAACTGATTTGTAGAGGGTCACAGATAATCCTTAATTTTACTATTGGTCCAATTTCAGGAAGTCCTGTAGGTTCATTAACACTTATATCGCTTATTGGTTATTGATGTTACAGGATTAGGAATTCCTAAGGGCTCCATTCCATTAGAATTATGGAATTATGCATGAAGGAAAATAATTTTCAATATACATAAAGGTACACACAAATTAATGAGCTAGGAAACATTTTTAATTTCACATTTTTACATTTTAAAGATAAAGATATGTCTCTCATTTTACAGATACAGAGATATACACTTCACAGCTCGTTTTTACATTTGAAAAATAAAGAATGAAGGCATAGGAAGGTGAAATGGTCTCCTGAAAAAACTTTTTTTGAAATAAAGTTGACTAGTTTTTCAAAAAGACTGTCTCTTCCATTATAAGTATCATGAAATAACTGCAGGAATAATGCAACATTTGCTTCTCTACCAGTTTACATTCCTTCTGGGGATATGGTTTTTATTCACCAGATTAATTTATTCAATTTTTTCACACACAAAAAAAAGAGAAACATCTTCCACTTTCAGCCAGGCCTGACTATTTTCAGACCTGTCTGAAATTTCTAATACAGAAGACATCAAGGTGTGGAGCGTTCAGTGGTTTCCCACCTATGTGAAATACCAATGCTATTGGTTCTGTCTCTCTGGAAAATATTTCTACAGACTTTCAAAATTATAAGAGCATTTCAGAGGTGACCAAAATACAGTATTCGTATTTTAAATGTCTGTAGTTTGTTTGAACCTTGGCAAGAGCAATTCATAAAACTAAAAACAGTAAAGCAGAGAATATATAACTGCGTGGAATAAGAATATTTCAGATTTTATCTGTCTATTAGCATTACAGTTTGGGGAGGTGAAGAGATTTCTTTTCAAATGCATGTATTGAACCGACCACTTTAAAAGAACACCAAAAACTTGATAATAACTTTTTGAACTTCTTTGAAATTTTACACAACAAAGTGATGCATGGTCTAAAACAGGCTAACAAGTATAAGGTCAAGCTCTTCCTACCACAGGTATGCAAAGGACTGCTTTAATGGCACTGCTTTAATGGCTGATTGCATGTCCACCACATGACATTTGGAAGTCTTTCAAATTGCTGCCGGGTTTCCAAATAAACTAACAGAAGAAGGAAAGAGACAAAAAGTCTGAAAGTTTTAATAAAAAGCAAGGTAAAATGACAATGGGAAACACAGGACAGAAACTGCATGTTTCTGTCCTGCTGACCTTGATGCTCACAAAACTCTTCCATGAGACAAATTGGAAACATGCTCTGAACCAGTTATCCCATTTCAGCTTCAGGGAAAATCAATTACTGGGGAGGACAGGAAGAACAGAAGCATGAGGATTTATTGTGGCAGAACTTGAGGTTTTCTCTGCTTGAATGGCTTCTAAAGAAACTACTGCAATCACCAAGGTATGATTCCTGTTATTCTATAAGTTATTTCCAAAATCAGGAATGGAAAGAAGTTGTTTGAAAGAGAATATATATTGGGGAAAAACCTCTGTATATCTTTAGGTTTGAACTAACAGTAGGAGCCAGATTTATATTTATTGATCTGTGACTCCCCTTCTGTGCTGCAGCAATGTCATTACTCAAAGTCAGTGAAAAAAACTACAGTGACTAAAAGGCAAGGCAAATCTGATGGTTGTATGAAGCTTTACACACTGATGCTCTCTTGCATCCTTCCTCTCCACCTGCTGAGTTAGGCATTGTGTCTAAAGGCTCTTGATGGGCATCCTTAGAAACCTGAAAAATTAGGTGCATTCTCTAAGCTTATCTTCTAGCCAAATTATATATGTGGATACAGATGTAGGCATCTCTGGATATTTTCATCTTTCCTGAAGGAAATAACATATAGATGGGATGAATGTAACTTTGAAAGTTCTTTTCTCTCTTTGTGGATTGTAGAAGGGAAATAGATATGTAATCTAGAGTAGATGTATTGCTTTTAGACATTTAAAGCTACCTAAACCAAGACATGCTGCTGTTTTACTCTAGGTTCCCTCTCTGATGTCACCTGAAGATCTGTCTAGAAGTATAGAAGACAGCATATTTGCACAACTGTAGAACAATGCAAAATTGGCAGTATAATGTATACAGGCCCCTGTTAGTCTAAGATACTCCATTATCTTCCTTATGCAATCTTAATGAGAAATCTGATTATCATCAGATCTATCAAGAGACTGCCTTTTTTAAAATAGGGGTTTTGCTTAGTGTGCAAGTAGATCTTCACTTGAAAATGGAATGAATGCTTAAAGGAAAGCACTTTTTCCTATGTTTATTAGCCATCACCTACAGTATCTTTGGAGTGCTACGGTTTTAGCAGTGGCATGATACAAGACACGGAGCCTTCTTGAATATGGCTTCTTGGGCTCTTCTTTTTTCTTCGTATGAACATACTCATAGTAGGTACAATATCTCAAGTATATCTCTGCCCCTCATAGTTATACATGGCAGATAAGAATGACCTGGAAGGCAATGTGGACAGCTAAATTTATGAAGACCGCTTTCTGACTGTAAAACATCTGTCTGTGGATCCCGCCAAAAATACATTGTTGGCTGGCTAGCTAGCAATTACATGCAAACATGCTGTACCTGTATGTCAAATACAAACCAGCTGTAAGATCACTAGTGCTGATTCATCTGCAGAACACACCATAAGCAATTCATTTGACTTACGATGAGACAGAGTTGAGTTGCGTGATGAAGAAACAAGAACAGTAAATCGGCTGCCATTCAGCTATGCCTTTAACTGAATGAATATCCTTGGATTACGCACACACATGCCATTGAGCTATTACTTACCTACAGGAACTTTGAAAGGGTGAAGGAAATAAACTACTGAAACTGTGGTGTCTTTCGCACAGTTAATTGATCAGAAATTAGTTTTTCTAAGGGTCAAGAAAAGCATGTGTTTGCAGCAATATTTACAGACACCTGCGCAATTTTAATGCTAACTGTTACATCTGTTTGTGTTGGCAAACCCAGGTCCAGCTTGGTCTGAGCTCTTCTGGACTGCAGTGTAAATCCTGCGGAGCTCTTCAACTCCATGGTATTAGAGGCTCACAAATCAGAGATCACAGCAAAGGTCAGAGCCACAGTATTTCAAGGGTCTTATACTGGAGGCATCAAAATCTCTCTGGTCCTGCAGATTGTTCAAGTCGTTCTGCATTAAAGGTTCAGAAAAATGCTCTTTCCACTTTTTTTTTTTTTTTGTGCTCAGATGCTAAACAGTGTACAACTAGCAGATATTAACTAACCATATTCCACCAGAAATCAGGACAGTAACCTTCAGCTCAAAAGAGCTGTCAGTGACTCCAGGCAAAGGGTTAGAATGGAAACCATTAAAATCATACCTTTTGTTGCTAAAAGTTGTGGAAGAAATATGCAACATAATTATATCTGTTCTAAAGGAAGCCATCCGTCTAGTTTCTCTAGTACTAAGCAACACTGATTATGCTCAGCAACCAGTATGTATTGTATTTACATATCATGCGACCCTTGTTAACTTCAAAGGATTTGAGTTTATGCCCTGAAAGTCCTAATCTGTAAGACCTTTGCTATTTCCTTTGGGTCACAACTCTTCAACTAAACAGAAAATGTTATCGGGAAGTTCTTTTCCTTTCACTCATCTTTCTCTTAAATTTTGCTTTTCCTAACCTAGTCTTTTTTTTTTTTTTCTTTGCCTTTTTTTTTATTATTCCACTAAATAAACCCTCTTTCCTTAACTATGTTCATCCATTAACTATGTTCATCCTTAGAATGGACTCTTCAGCCAGTGCTTCCCTTAGTTAGAAAAGTTAAGATTCTTAATATTTAAAAGGTTAACTTCTCTTCCCTCTCTCCTCCCCCCTCCCCTTAATTTTCATCTTGTGCCTCTCTCCACTACCAGGTTAAAGCCAGGGCTGGAACTAGAATTGTTAAAATACCAGGAGTATTTACGATCTGTCTGGAACTTTCTGAAATATTGTGAGAAAGCCTGTTCTTGTGTGATTTCCAGCTTGGTCTTAAGAAGCAGATAAGATCAGGATAACAATCCAAACTTTTTAGTGATGTTTATCCAAACTTCTGAGATTTCTTCATCACTATAAAAGGCACATATATACTGTGTAGTATATGCATCAGTCTGATGCGTTTTGTCCTCCTATGTTTTCTCATCATACATCCCACCCAGTTCAGGTCAATGTCCTTTAGCATCTCTTATAAATTGAAACAACTTTAGCCTGTTTTTCTTAACCCCGAGATAACAAAACACACCAAATATTATAAGACTGTATTCAGACTCTCACGGCAACCACTTTTGTTTCTGAGATGATGAGCAAGTCACTGTCTACGCTGTCCCACCCCTGGCTTCCTACTCAATGGAGGAGTGTAGCTCTGATAACTAAAATTCTCGCATTTAGTAACAGACGAGAACATGGCCCATAGAAATCAGATCTATCAAATTTTGCCAGAAGACCCACTGAAAAAGATGGTTGCCTATAAAGTCCAGCGTAGAATCACCACCACCATCACAACAGCCTAGCTCCCATGTAAGCCAATCTACAGTAAGGGCTGGGGATCATCTTCCACTCTTCCACACTGCACACATCTAGATAAGCAACTATTCCACAGAATCATGAAAAAGTCCACATTTTTATGCCTGCTTAAGCTTTCACATCTCGATATTGTGATGCCTGGTATCTTATCAATGTCAGATACAATTGGTAACATAGGTGCATTCATAAAAAGCACCCTTGTTTGTTGAAGTAAGTTTTGAGGGGAAAATACCCTCACCTTGGAATAGAAGATTTTAAAGAGGGCTAACTATAAGGTAAAATTATGTTTCAGTTGCCTTTGCCATCATCACTATGCCAGTCTTGTTGGGAGCTTGGCTGGTTTCTCTCCCTTTGGCTGTTACGAGCATTCTTTGATGATCTATATACTTTTAGCAATCTGAATGTCTTATGAACTCCTCTACTTATTCTTGGCAGCTTCTCTTCATGCTGAAAAGAAAAGGAAAATTTCAGCATATCAAGTATCTTTCTGTATCTTGTTCTGTTCTGTTATATTGTACTCTATCTTATCTCAGCCTCTAAAACTGATAGTTGTATACCCTGTATTCTCTTTCAGCTGTTAAAAATTATTAGAAGGGCCAGGCCTGTGTTTATGGGTGATATTTTTTCAACTGGTTTCCATTAAAATAGATTGTACTTTATAAAGATAAATTAACTAAGCAGAAATACCTGGGTCTGATTTCAGCTACATTTGTTTTCAATGGTACAATATATATTTGTCTGGTTGCAATTGCATCCAAGAGATTTTGAATATTAGGTGATGAAGGGTAGACCCCAAAATGCTTGAATGTTCATCTCAGATAAACACTCAGAAATCTGGCTGCCTGACATACCTGCTAAGTCCATTTCAGTCTATAAAATAACACAAGTGGAAATTTAACGTCAGCAATGTTTACATGAGATCTCTGGTACATTGCAATTCTAGCTGGATTTATGCAGTTCTGTTTTCTCCTCTTCATATTTTCATGCCTTTTCTTTGCCTTCAGCTTGGATCTAGGACTTTGTGGCTGCTTTTTTGGGTGAAGCCTGATGAGGGGGAGGGGCCTCTTTTTAGGCTCAAACCTTTAAATCTCAGCCCAGATTGTGGTCTTCAAATCTGTATGAGAAGATTCCCTTCTTTAAAGTTTTTATTCATCCTAAGCAGAAGAGGAATTAACCATTTCATCAGAACCTTTCTTTTCCTCAGAAACACATTGATATAAGCTCTTCAGAGGTTATCATGTTATTATAAGATGACATATTAACACACTAACTTTTATGTGGACCAATCCATTTGGGGATTAACTTGTTTCTAAGGCGGGTCCAAAAACAACTCATACAAAAAAACCCTCCTTTGTAGTTCAGCTCCACCAGAAGCATGGGGGTTAAAGATCAGTCTGGAGATGCAAAGTCTCATTAAAAGGTGATATTTCTCATATGTTCAAAGGAAAAACCAAGGCTTAGACCACATCTGCAGAAAACAATTTAGATCTTGTTATCAATGGAAAAAACAGAAAAAAGTTTTTTGATGAGAAAGATGTTACAAACACTTCTCCAAACTGTGGAGAGACCTTTTATTCACCAGTGTACTATAAAATTTCTATATCATTCTGTTACTTTACCTTAATTTAGCCTTTCCACCCTCATCCGCCATTTTTTGGTGACACATAACAACAGTCCAGCTGGTATAGTTGGAGAAGGGGGCTTGACCTAGGCGAGAGAAGAATCATTCAGACTCACTCTGGAGACTGTGCCAAAGAACTTCAGACAAGCAGGAACATTAATAGGCTAGTTCCAGTGGGATAGCAGAAACATAGAAAATTTAAGCGGGTTCACAGTTTCTAGAAATTAATTCCCTTTGCCATAAATCATTCAATGACACAGGCTCAGGTCCCGATTTAAAGGATGTTTTCTTTCTATTTCTCAGGGGTTGCAATGTTTCTTTACTCAAAGATTAAAATTTGTCTGGTTTTGTATTTACTTGGAACAAGTGCAAAAAGGGAGACTTCTTATATAACTAGGAGAATAACTATATATCATATTACATAGGAGAAATTGCACAAGCAGATGCAGAGATGAAAGGCTAATTTACAATCTAGTAGTCTTGTTTCACAAACAATTAATTGATCAGTATTATTTGTATGAAGAGGAGTCCAAAATCCTCTGTCAGACCTTAAAGATACTGTGTTATGCACAGATTTTAAGCACATGAGAAAACATGGACCATGGTTCAAAGAAACACAAAACAGTGTATATATAATAAATGTAAGGAAAAGGGGATGAACGATAGGAATAGTAAAATCACCCACACTGAGAAGGAATCATTTAATAGTTAGCTGTTCTGATCCATTGCATGTCAATGAGCGAGCTGGCCCTGTTTAGGTTGGCCAGTGTGGGCAAGTCAGCTGCAAGTGAGGGAACAAGCCAGAAGGGTATGCAGTTTTATTAAAATGGGCACTAATGTTTGATATGATGCAGAATTCCTGATGAGATCATAATAAGAAAAACTTATTCATATGTTTTGTATGTCAGCTAGTTGTCTGACATACCTCTGTGCCAAAGCACTTTCTTTGGAATACTTTAAGTCATTATTCAGAACTGTTTTTTCCTTTATCTGTAACAGATTTGACACAATCTTGGTATCAGCTGGCTAGCTCAACATCTTCTGATCTGCTGAATGAATCAACAATTTGAAATAATCTGTAAAAATGTTGTGGTCTGCCGTCCAAAGAGGAGCAGTGATCTGGGTATGCTATGAAGATCCTGCAGTTGCCTCACAACAACTCCATGCAGTGCTACAGGTTGGGGAAGAGTGGCTGGAAGCTGCCTGGTAGAAAAAGACCTGGGCGTGCTGGTCAACAGCCAGCTGAATATGAGCCAGCAGTGTGCCCAGGTGGCCAAGAACGCCAACAGCATCCTGGCCTGGATGAGGAATAGTGTAGCCAGTAGGACTAGGACAGAAATCATTCCCCTGTTCTCAGCACTGGTGAGGCCCCACCTTGAATACTGTGTTCAGTTTTGGCCCCTCACTACGAGAAAGACATTGAGATTCTGGAGTGAGTCCAGAGAAGGGCAATGCAGTTGGTGAAGGATCTAGAGAACAAGTCTTCTGAGGAGTAGCTGAAGGCACTGAGGTTGTTTAGGCTGGAGAAAAGGAGGCTGAGAGGAGACCTTCTCGCTCTCCACAACTACCTGAAAGGAGATTGTAGGGAGACGTTGGTTGATCTTGTTTCCTAAGTAACAAGAGGTAAGATGAGAGTAAATGACCTTGGGTTGAGCCAGGGGAGGTTTAGATTGGATATCAGGAAAAATTTCTTCACCGAAAGGGTTATCAAACATTGGAACAGGCTGCCCAGGAAAGTGGTGGAGTCACCATCCCTGCAGGGATTTAAAAGACGGGTAGACGTGGTGCTGAGGGACATGGTGTAGTGGTGGTTTTGGCAGTGTTAGATTGATGGCTGGACTCAATGATTTTAAGGGTGTTTTCCAACCTAAATGATTCTATGATTCTATGAGGGAATTCTTTTCCAATTCAGGAGTCCCGTGTTGACTATTTCTACATAGGATATACAGCTCTTTGGCAAAGTTTGAAAATAACGACTCCCCCCCCCCCCAAAAAAAAAAAAAAGTATTATTTCTGTATTTATGGTTTTACATTTTAAAAATGGACATCCATGTTTCATAGTTTACCTTTATTCCAAAATCTGTATTTCATATACTTAGGGATATTTAAGTACAGGTCTCTAGTATCAAACCACTTAATGATTTAATACATACATTCATTCACTTTTGTCTGACATGCCTTCAAATGCAATCCACATATCAAATTATTCTACATAAAGTTCAAATACACAGCTGAAATTCGGACTCTTATAAACCTTTGCATATGTGCCTATATGCATGTTTATGCACGCAGAGAAAATGAAGTTTCTAATATATGGATGTCTGCCTTCTACTCAGAAACTTCCTTATAAAACAGGGTAATAGCAAAGCATCTGAATGATTTCTTGTGCACTTGCTCTTCTCCCTTACTAGGATATAGAATTCTCTACTGGAATGGGATTTGAAAAAAAATAAAATATAGAGGAGCTGTGATTTATATTGTGCATGTAACACTGCTTATAGCAAAATCCTTATCAAAAAGGGAGGGTTTGCAGGTTTTTTTTTCCCAAAAGACAGTCAGATTCCAGATTCAGTTAATCTTCTCTGGAAGTTCATGCAGCAGCCAGATACACTCAAATGACTGTGCTCTGTCCTCTGTTCTCATATGGTTCCTTCTGGCCTCCCTTATGTGCCTGGTCTCTGACAAGCACAACAGCCTTGGCAGGTCCTTGATGAAAATGTAGTCTTAAACAAAGCTTAGACCTGGTTCATCACTAGTTTTGAAAGAAAGAAGTTACATCTGGAAATTGCAGAAAGGTTGTAATTCACACCGAAGATAAAGTTTGATATATAACATAAATAGAATTGAAAAGTTTGTGTTATTTCAACAGATTGGTCTGCTAATGTATGGCCTGGTGTAGCCAGCTACAGATAAATATATATATACACATATGCACATAGATATGTATATACATACACTTGTTACAAATATTGCAGCTCTCAGAATGACAGAGTCAATGCTGGAAGTGAAATCTAAATTAAAAAGAAGTATTCTCGTCCAGATCCTCACTATAAAATATAAAGAAATATTGAAGGATTTTCTTTTGTTAGATCTTTGGAAATATATTTTTCCCTGTTACTGATTTGTAGCTATGTCTTTTTATCATACTCCCTCTTTATTCACTGTGCAAATATCCTCATTAGATATTGACTCTAATAATGGGTGTCGCTACATTAAGGAGGAATTTCTGACCTTGAGGAACTGAGAGTTTCAAAAAGATTATTAAAATTGGAAAACAAAATTATTTACAAAGTAATGTTATGGTTAAGTGTAAAACCATCACCTTTATGTTCCATTTGAACACTAACACCTCATTTGCCAGCACGGTCCCTGAACCTCTGCCTGAACTGCAATGAAATAAAAGCCATACCAGACTGCAAAGTCAGAGCTTAACTCACAGTACAAATGTACATTTCAATAAATACTTGCAAACAACTTTCCCAACAAGGGATGAATGTGTAGTCCTTGATGCTGAAAGTTTAATAAGCTTCTAAAAGCTACATTGTATAAACTGGTAGGAAATGCTCACTTTAGGCCTAATGACTTTTCTCTAATTAAACTGTGCATAATTTATAGCAGATGAAAGCCCCCTTGCTGACTGTCGTTTGCTGTGTGGTCATTCCCTACCTTGTATTTGTCCAAACATTCTCCTGAATTATCCAACTGTTAAACTATTTGGTGTCAAAACGTTTCTGGATTGGTACTTAGAGTTTTTATGTTTCTTGCTTAACTTTGGTCTGTAGTTTCTCCATACATAAATACATCAACCTATATTAAAAACAGAGCCTTTATCTGCTCAAGTTGCTTGGGGAGTAACTTTCCCTGGTCTATAAGACAAGAAAAATCATTGTTTTCTCTTTGATTTAGAGAGCTGATTTATAAAGGTTTACTTTTAAAGCTTCTGTTTCAAATGTGCTAACTCCAGAGTTTTTATATATTGCCCAGATTTACTTACCCATGTTTGGGCCCTGATTTATAAACTGTGTGCCTTCTGACTCAGCAGGAATCTTTGATTTAGGACAACACACTACAAGAAACTTTTTTAGTAGCTTAGTATTTAACTGGCTTCATAGAAATTACAAATGAGCAAATGTATAGTTCTTGTTCCTGTTTTGTTTTGGGTTTCCATTTCAGAGCCTTTAATATGATGGAATATACAAGAAAAAAAATCACTACGAGAATGAGGGAATTCCAAAGTTAAACACAGCCCTTCAGTAGTTAGACTTTCTGAGTTTTTTAATGTCAGTGGAACTAGGCTTCTAAATCACCTAACTATGTTGGAAAAAAACTTTTTACCTCTGCTGCTGCATAAAGTTGTTTTCTGTATGTTCTCAAACAGATTCACTGTCTATGCTTCCAATTTGTTTCTGAGCCATCAACATTTTGCAGATGATTTCTCCAACTGGGGTTAGATACACACCCTTATTTCTCATTATTGGCACAAAAAGGCCCTGCCAGAGATGTCTGTGATGTACATTTATGTTAACTGGTTTAAAAGAAACAGTAAAAAATTACACAGAGTAGAGGTAATACCATGTTCTCTGCTTTTCTGCCTATTAGCACAAAGGTACAAGCATATGACATTAGTATATATGACATGAATTACCTGTTTCTCCTTTTGTTCACTAACTAGAAAGTTTAAAGCTTTAGCAACTGCTTATAGTCTGATGTGGTCTGTGATACGAATGGCCAAAACAGCTTTTGGGGAGTAAAATTTCATTAATCTGATGCAGTTTAGACTAGGTTAGCCACTAAACGAACGACAGCGTCGTATGAGGCACTCATACGAGAATTCTTATCTCCCAAACTTAAAAGCCACGATTTTAGGTCACTAATATTTGGAAGGGAAAAAAACCATAACAAAGTAGCCCTGTTATTATACTAGTTACTCTGTGATTTTATTTGTGTGTGTGTTCCCGGTCTGTCCACATTCCCTTTGTGATGCATTTGTGGACAATGTCTGAGTGGGAATGGGTGCCCAGGGTAGCTGTACACATAACCAGAATAATTTTGTTGGGGCTAGGGAACAGTGCAGGATTCAGAAGATCTAGAAGTATTAGAAAATAGTCCCTGTCCCTGACCTCCTCAGGCTGCTTGAGACTGTCATCACCATTTATTGCCCAAGTGCTCTGCAGGCAGCAGCAGTTATAGCAGGATCCAAGAAAGGGCAAGGGGAACAAAACACTTTGCACCGATGCCCGTACAGCTCCCAGCTGTAAGTTGTCATAGGATGACAACTTTAATTGTAATTGTTTTATATAGAGCTATCATAATTGTAATGATTCCCCACAGATACACAAATTAATGCTGCGTATTCAAGCAAAATTATTCAGAACTTGAATATAACCACAATTTTTAAGAAATATAAATCACAACCTATTTTTGAAAGTCAGTAAATGAAATTTTTGAAAAATTAATTGGTACAGAAAATCAGTATTCGTGTCATGCAACATTTATTAAAAATGATGAGATGTGTAGGAAATGTCAAGTTTGTGCTTTGAAAATATATTTGTACTTTTAAAAACCATTGGTTTAACTCAAAATGCAATGCAAGAAACCTATTTTAACAAGCTTTTGCAACTCTTCAGAGACCATTTTTTTCTCCAGCTTAATGGGAATGGCATGTCTTCTGGGTCTCCTTATTTGTTTCAATTATTCAACTGTTTCTAAATCAGCCTCTGCCCTTGCCATTATGTTGCATAGTGATGAGGGTAGAAAGACAATAGATGCTGTCACTTCAGCTTTGACTGCACACACCATATACTGTTTAGGGCTCTTTCCTTGGGGATGAATGCATTTAAACACTCTAGAGACAAAAACTGTTGTGTGGAAAAGAAATTTTGCTATAAACTGGTTTTCACTGGATGACATAAGGTAAAAAAGTAATAGTCCGTTTTGTTAAACAAAAGTAGGGAGTCCCTAGCTATTCTTCCAATCTTTTCTCCCTGCTCGTACCTCAATTCACTTCTTTCAGTCTAAACAGCTACATGCTAGACTTCATTAATTCTTACATTCATTGTCATGTGCAAACGTTTCAAGCACATGAGGCTTGATTATATATGAAAGTTACTCAAACTCATTTTCTTTTCCTGATGTGCAGACGTCAAAAAAGAAAATACACTAAAAAATTTCAGCGCGTTAGTCGGCGGATGAGGACAACGTGGGAAAACATCTCCATCTAGTGGTGTTTTGAAGATTTGGCACACGAGATACTTGTGCCACCTGGTAAGCAATTCGGCAACACCGTAACGGTAACGTAAGGAGTTAGATTACATTAGTATCACCAGCCTAACTGTGCTGGTATAACTGGTAAGACTTTCATGTGTAAGCAAAATCCATTTCAATGAAAGGAAAACTCCCATGATAAGACTGTCCCTTACAATGTGCCCCTCCAGGTGCTGTTCAGACTCATCTCATAAAACTGGAAATTTTACAAAATTCATTTTTGTGTGCCACTGCTGACATACTGAATGATTTTGATTGTCTTCAACAGACTAAATCCTGGTTTCAGTCCATGGCAGAAAGAAAGGCAGATTTCCTGAAAAATTCAGATATCACCATTTAAGAAATTGGCCCATGTCTCTCACTTAAACTTGTAATAATCAGTAGTAACTGAAAAGAATATCTGTTTAATAACATGCTAGGTTCAATCAGAACAAATGGTAGAGTGTCCTATTTCAAAAGATACAAATTATGAATAAAAAAAGAATTAAGGGAAGATACAGTGCATTCAGACTTGGGGCCAGAGAATGGGACCTGACACTCCTTCATTTCCTTGAGTTATCTAATCACGGTGATCCCAGAAGACAGCAATGCCTTAGCTGCTTTTTACAATGGGAAGCGAGGAGCAGGAGGAATGGGTGTCTGTTTTGCTGTACAGGTAGCTTGGTAGGTGGAAAACAAGACCAGAGCAATTCCACTGAACTCAAGGAAATTCTTGGAATTTTCCACATTGTGAGGAGGACCAAGATTTGCCCTTTGGTACCAGAAGTTATCCTGAGAGATTCACCTCTAAAAAGCTAGATCATGTAGACACTACAGACCTCTGTACACACTGTCAGAAAGAATTATCGATTTCACATGTGAAAAGACCTATTTCATAAACTGTGGTGAAATCTCATAGCATGAAACAGACACAGCTCACGAAGTCATGTGTGTTCCACAGTGGTAGGGCGCTAGTGAATTTCAGAAATGGAGATGTAAAATACAGAGAGCAAGGTTACTTACAGACAGAGTAAGTCAGTGTCCAGAAAGACATGAGGAGCCAAAGGTGGTCTCCCACTGTGTGACTGCATAAACCCCCTTGCCCACCCTTCATTTCTTAAACATGTTTTCGGTCTTTATTGCTCCTGGATCTCTTTTCAGGATTAAGAAAAATTAAAAGCTAAATTAATGCTGTTCTTTCCTTGTTTCTGTTAGACTTACTGAGTTTATTGTTCACTTGTTCTTTCATTAAGCATACAGTCCTTATGATGTGGTCTTTGGTCTTCTTTCAGGATGAGCATTTTTATGCAGTCAGACCTTCAATGCATTAACTTTATGGCTCTAAAGTGCGTATGTTTTCCACTGAATTATATTAAAGATAAATCACAGAATCATAGAATTGTTTAGGTTAGAAGGGACCTTAAAGATCATCTAGTTCCAACCCCCCTGTCATGGGCAAGGACACCTCCCACTAGACCAGGTTGCTCAAAGCCTCGGCCAACCTGGCCTTGAACACTCCCAAGGATGGGGCAGCCACAACTTCTCTAGGAACTTGTTCCAGTGTATCACCACCCTCAGAGCAAAAAATTTCTTCCTAACATCTATTCTAAATCTCCCCTTTTCCAGTTTGAAGCCATTACCCCTCGTCCTATCACTATATGCACTTGCAAAAAGTCCCTCTCCAGATTTCCTTCAGGCCCTCTTTCAGATGCTGGGAGGCTGCTATAAGGTCTCCCTGGAGCCTTCTCTTCTCCAGGCTGAACAAACCCAACTCTCTCAGCCTGTCTTCATAAGAGACATGCTCTAACCCTCTGATCATCTTCATGGCCCTCCTCTGGACCTGCTCCAACAGGTCCACGTCCTTCTTATGTTGGGGGCTCCAGAGCTGAATGCAGGACCTCAGGTGAGGTGTCACCAGAGCAGAGGGGCAGAACCACCTCCCTCGCCCTACTGGCCACGCTGCTTTTGATGCTGCCCAGGATATGGTTGGTTTTCTGGGCTGTAAGTGCACATTGCCGGCTCATGTTGAGCTTATCCACCAACACCCCCAAGTCCTTCTCCTCAGGGCTGCTCTTGATCCATTCTCTGCCCAGCCTGTATTTGTGCTTGGGATTGCTCCAATCCGTGTGCAGGACCTTGCACTTGGCCTTATTGAGCTTCAGAGGTTCTCATGGGCTCACCTCTCATGCCTGTACGACACATTCCATGCAAACTGAAATTATTTTCCTGAATGTGTGTTGTTCCATGCAGCTATTTAGATATTTTCTATTTTAACATCTTTAATAAAATGCATCAGTAACAATTTTTAAGATGTCTGAAGGAATTTTCTTATCCAAATTTTGCATGGGAAGTAGTTGTATTAGTCAATTTGATCCAATGATCTGAGCATGGACCTTTTGGGATCCAAAATCCAAAGTCCAGTAGTAACACTGAGTTATTACCTACTATGCTTCCAGACCAGTTCACCAAACCTAAAAAGCTTGAACTAGCTGAGTTTACTTGCTCATGCAAACCAGAGATACTTAGCTGCCAGACTGTGTAATCCATCCTGGGAAAAATTAAGCAAACTATAATCACTTGCCAAGAAATTATTTCAAGTGTAGTTCAGTTGCTGGTAGGCATCAATCCTTAGTGCCAGAAAGTCAAACCTTGAACTCCTTGGAGTCATCAAGAGAACTTCTTCTTGTTTCTATTAATTCAAGATTTCATCTAGGAGCTTTCATCCTGAAGTAGCTCATAGACTTTATCATCTAAATCCTCTTTTTTCAAAATACAGAAACATAGAACCATATACAAAGCCATAGCTTAAATTAATCCACTATGCAAAGCATTATAGCAGTGAGCAAGGGGAGATTTCAAAGGTTCTTTTGAAACAAGCTGCACAACTCCATGAACATTTTAGAGGGGTGGTTTACTGCTATGAATTTGGATGTGAATTTTCATAATCCTGCATTTAGCCGTTAAACTATACTGTTGTAATGATACGCAAGGGACAGGAGAGGGCAGCAGAATACGCCTATGACCCCAGAGCTCTGACAAAGGCAATGCTTTATAAATATGCTTATTTGTATGCTTCCTGGCTTCTCAGTATTCTGTCTCATTCCGGTCCATCTTAGGTGCCTGACTGAAGAACATGTTTAATTGTAGTCATTAAGTTTTGAGTAGAAAGCCAAGAAGATACAAACCTCAGTGAAGAAATCCAAATTCAAAATGTGATAAGAAAATACCAATCGTATTAAATTTACCCTTTGTTTCACTTAGTTAAAGAAGACATGGGCTCAAGCTTACATAAGAGGTACTAAATCCCTATCCTGTATTTATTGATTCTGAGAAGAATGAATCTTGGTTTACTTTGGGAGAATATTTTAAGACTCCTATTAAAGTAAATCTCCTGAGCTGTATTCTAAATGCCACTCCCTGTTCACGAGAGAGTTTTGTATTTGTGTGCATCCTCCCCATGCCAAAAAAACCATCCCTGCATGTTCATCCCAAAGTTCACGGGTATGGACTTCTGGTCGCTACTTGTGCAGAAGTGAGGCAACACCAAGACCTCTGTGGTGCTCCTGCGTGGCAAGGCGAGGTCAGGTCCTGCTGTGGGAGTACTGCGAGCAGTGCACATCTTGGGCGGTATCATGACTATCTGAGACAAATACTGACCCTTTATAACTGCGGCTGTTTGGCCACTGATATATCTATTGCATAGAAACGACCAATAAATTTCCCCTGCAAATTCTGGTATCTGAATTGTTCCGGATTTATTATACTGATGAGCTGGTGACTTACTGTACTGGATGTTTGGATTTATATTGAGGGTTCTCAAGTCACCAAAACAATACATTGATTTTTCTGGTCAGCTCCTGTTACATTTTGACCAAGACCGCTGCCATCTGAATCCATGTATAAGCCCAAATCCACGATCACAGTTGCACAGTCTCTGTCCAGCTTCCCTAACAGATGTAATTCACTCAGTCTGTACGCCCAGAGAGCACACTGCAGCATGGGTTTGTTTACCCAAATCCTGAATTTTAGTGCCAGCTGGAAAAATCTGGAGACAAGAATTCTCAGCTCGTTCTCAGAACAAGGAATGGTGTAGCAGCAGGTGTGTGAGAGTGGTCTCTTCTTCAGTGAGCCTCATGGAGCGTTGTGAGGGCAGAAAGAGCATCTTTACCATCCAGTAAACCCTCGGCTTCACGGCTAACGTGATAAGCTCCAGTTTTGTGTGTCATGGTGCTGCCAGCTGAGGGTAACGCTTGCACTGCGAACTGAACGTTCCTGCCTCACGCCACGCATCATGCACAGCTGCAATTAAACCGCCATGCATCCTGATTATTAAGCACTGGGCCTATATGCTCAGGATGAGATGAGGAAAATCAGTGTAGGTGAAGTGAAATGACCAATTTCCAGAAATGTTGCAGACCACTTTGGCCCTTGGATCAGGCTTATAAAACCACTATTGCATTTGTCATCAAACACATGATCTACAGACACAGACATAAACAAATGTGAGTGTCTTTTCAGGCTAACTGAATACAGTAATAGCAATAAAGTGTTCTCTTCTTTGTAGTGATATTCGACACAGTAGGCTGCTACTGCCAAGAAGATAAATCGAAATGATGCACATGTGCTGAGAGGTTTCCTTTGGACTGACTGCAAATGCAAAGGCCTCTTACACAGCTTGACCGAGGCTGCATCAAATTGGATCTATTGCATTATAGGCTGTGTGCTTACTTAAAAATTGCATTTCTGTATTTGGATTTAAAGATTGTTATTAAGTGCATGCTGGTTTAAGGCACGTATTTTTCTTGCTCTGTGTTCCTGGAACACATGGAGGTTTTTCTGCTCATGTTCAGATAGGGCAGAAATCTGTCTGAATAGTGAGGTGAAAGACATCCTTCAGAGGGAGATAAAGTGAGCTGATAGCTTTTAACAGACCTTGTGCAGGCTGCCTGTCACTGCCAATAATTAGGCATTCACTGTTGTTTACAGCTTTATTAATAAAGTGAATCTGTATTCTGTGTTATCACAGAACAGTGATACTAGATGAGGAGAGAAACCCGTCCATTCAAAAGTTTGCTCAATGGTAATTGCCAAAGTGGCTGTCTAAGGAAGACTATGAGAACAGACTGAGCATGAATATTACCCCTCATACTCTCCCAGTCTCCCAACATTTACAGTTTAGGGTCTTCCTGAGCCAAAAGTGGTTTCTATACATATAGCAACTTAATTGGATTTCTATTCCATAAGCTTGTCCAAATTTCCATTGACATTCACAAAACTATTAAATAAACCGTAACAAACATACATACTTGGGTTTTCTATCTGCTGATATAAGGTTCTTTGAGGAGGGAAAAGGAAAAAAATGAAAACACTACAAATAGTTAATACAGGTGCTACTTTCCGCTTGCCACAACAATCAGTACTTCATCAGCTCATTATTTACTTCTAAATATTTAGGCTGAGCACAGTTGTCTTGCCTAGGCATGCAGAACAGACTTTTGGACTCTGATCTTGTGCTGTTCTCTTCAACTGCTTTTTCAGAACCATGTCTGGTTTACTCAGGCAGGTGGCATTTTTTTCTTCTCTTTTTTCTTTTCTTTTCTTTTTTTTTTTCCACTAGATTTTAAAATATTTCCTCCTTTCATCTCCTTTTAATTTACTCTCTAACTGTATGTGTGCAGCAACTTTTACCATAAGGATGTCTTCCTAGAAAACCAAAAGCAGAGAGAAGCCAGTTTGTGTCAACAAGATGTAAATCATGTCTTTGGCTTCTTCTCAGGTACAAAATAAACAATCACTTGACAATTTGCTCAGCGCTTGGTTCAATGCACAAAAGTCCTTCCTTGGGACACCATCAGGAAGCAGATCATCACTAAAGAGATTCACATTGTGGACTGAATCTTCTGAAGATCCAGGAAGTCTTATTAATGATAGCTAAAACTGAGGATGACAGAGCATGATTCATACACATAATGACTTCTGTCCTTTGGGATCTCTGTTGTGTCATTAATGGATTCTCAGAAGCGTGATTTTTAATTACCTCAAAAGGCAAGATAGGCCAGCACGTTACCCAATTCCCTCAGGCCAAATTACTTTGATTTGCAGCAGTGAATTTCCATTGACTCTGCTAAGCTGGATTTTGAGAGAGTGGGAGCTCCGCAGGCTGATACAAGTCACTCTCGCATTAGAAGAATCACAACCATATTCTCCTGACATAATAATAAAGCTGCCGGCCAGTAGTTGGAGGAAGTTCTGCAAAAGCCTTGTAGAAACGCTACCTCACTGGTGCCATGATAACATTCCTCCTTATTTCTGATAGAATTTGAAGAGTCTGAAGTAGAAACTCTGTTTCTATGTCCAAGCTTCATTCAGTGTGGTTCTCAGCTGCATAGAAATATATTTCAGAGGAGTGGAAAACACTTCTATTTTTCAAGCACACAAGCAGTACCTGCCAGTACTGTCTAACTTCATTCCACCTCACTGAGGAAGAGCTTAGTCTTGTGCTGACTTTGTAAGAGAAGATGTGATGCTATCAGTGCTTAAAGTGAGACAGATGTAGAAAGTCAAGGGATTTACCCCAACAAGGGTTAGTCAAGACACTGTGATAAGAGAATGGCTTGAGTGTCCTCTTTACCTAAATATTTTCATATCGGCCTTACTAGAGAGAGAGCAACGCTCTTTTACTAGCTGCTAGTATTGGTCACTTTAAATGATTTATCCACCTGGGTGAGTAGGCTGCGCTTTTTTCCCTCAGGTAAAGTCTAAAATCTAACTTAGCATCAGTGGATTCCCTGATGCTAAAACTATTGTTTTTGGTACTTGATAGAAGAATTTATAAAGGAACAAAAGGTTGGGCTGGTGAGTCATAGAGGTGTGGGTTCTCCTTTCCCTGCTCCGATGAAGCCAAGGCAACATGAGCTCAGCAGACACTTTTCCTACTCTCTTTCTATATATCTGGACATTTACATTATGTTTTCACTTCCTATAACCACTGCAGGATGCAGCCTGACTAATGAGTTATGCCTTTGGTGCCGACTGAAATACAGCAGAACTTGCTACCAGAATTTTAATGGCATGGTCAGCAGCAGCACTCTGGTAAGCTTTCTGCAGCAGTCCTCAGTTTCAGAAATCTAGTTAGAAAGGTAATTTCTCTATCAATGGCAACAGCAAGAAAAAAATTTTAAAAGCTCACGTGCTTCTAAAAAGAACCTCCAACTTACTAAAAAGCAACAGAAATGTCTAAATGTTAAAAATTACTGAAAGCTGGATTGTTGCTGTGGTGCCTCATACTGTATAACTCCTTTAGAGTAGCTGTTGAGCTTGCTTTAGTGAAAAGTAATCCTTCTGTAAAAAATCATTTACCTCTAGAGATGAGAAACTAAGTCCCTGTACTGCATTATTCTAATGGTTAAGCCAAGGACCAACATCAATTTAACAGTTAAATATCAATGTCTTTTCTGGATTGATGTTTGCTTAGCATAGAGAAGTACATGGCAAAATAAAAAAGACTTAAGGCCTCAGAATGAAAAGACGTAAACAAAAGTACTATTAATGGCTGGTTTTTTTAATCTTTCAAGAATTCAGGCTCTCCAACAACCTGTTTTTTTTGGTTCAATAACTGAATGACTATTAAGTAAAATCTAATTTGTACTTGTGAAACTGCTTTTCTCTCATTTGTAGATCTTCAAGTACATTTCAGACACCCAAGTGCTATGTATAAGCACAGGCAACTGCTATAAATTAATTTATTAGCTTAAAGTGAAACATGAAACTTGAGACAGCAGTGAGGCTGGAACGTAAACCCAGGAGTACCTGAGAGAAATGGGGATTGTCTTGTCTTTGTAAAGTATTATTTAAGGGTCTGTAGCTTTGTGCGTCTCACTGCTCATCCAATGTAAGGACATGGGCAAAGATTCAGTGTAGTTGTCAGAAAAAAAGAATGTCAGAAAGACAAATTTGCTTTCTAGCTTATTCTGTGTGTTTGCTAAGCCAACATTTGACCACTTTACGCTGGGTGGCTATTTGTGACCTGCTGGAGTGATGGGTATTGACATGGTGAGGAGGCATGTGTCACTCCACAAAGGTCTACAAACCTGTAAAATTTTGAGAAAAGGAGCATCGCAGTGTCCCAGCTGAAGGACAGAGAATAGAGGGCAAGTGCTGTATGATCCAACGTGAAGCCTTCATCGGCCTGTATGCCAGACGGAGTTACATTTAGTCACGCTTTTTCGTCCCCTCTTATGCACCCTCCGTGGAGTATTAAACTCTGCTAGTAGCTCTATCAGGCTATTATTGGTGGCTGTTTTGCACAGATGCTCAAAATTATGGGTTCAATTGTGATTTAGGCGTTAATCTACAGACTAACGTGTGTGTGCTGAAATAACAGGGAAACAAAAGAAAAAAATTGTAGATATTCATTAATATTTCTTGGTTGCTCAGTAGGACTTGTCTTATCAGGAAGATAAAATAACCCAAACCAGACAGTGTGTTTACCTCAGCTAGGACTCACATATGAAATAGCACCCCCTCAACTATTGAGTAGACATGTTGCAATTAGCTACAAAGTCTTTGAGATTATATGCTTTGATCATTTAATGATAATGCTTCTGAGGTAAATGACTTTGCTAGAGTAGTTGTAAAACATTAACTACATGAAGTCTCCCTGATTTAATAGTATTTAAATTAACCATTGTTCTACAGTCAAAGATGATCTGCTTAATTGCAATATAATGTTTCAGAGAGAAGGAAATGAATGATTGCAATTTTATTTTCTCTGAGGTTTATGAGGATGCTTTATGGTTCAAATTAAAGAATTATTTGACTTCAATTTTCAGCAATATAATTTTATGATAACTAGAATTAATGATTGCCAGTTTTAAAGCAAGCAGGATAAAAACCTACTTGCCTTATCAACAAATCTAACTTGCAATTGTCCTTAGAAAATTTCCCTTCTGCTTTAATAGCTTGCGTTAGCGTAATAAGCAGGCATGGGTCTTAAAACATAGTAAAAAAGGGACAAGGCAATCAATGGGAAAATGAAGGAACGCTGGCTCCAGCACCTTTTACCATGTCTCCAGAGGAGAAACCAGAGGAATGAGATGACTGTGGAAGGACAGACCAGGGATCTCCTGAGATGGAGAGACATTATTAGGGAAATGGTTGGAAATGGCAGTTCAAACCCCAGCTGGAGATGGTCATCAGCAGTGGAAAATTGAGGCAAGTTTACCAGAAGTCTTCATATAATTCAGAGGGCTCCAGAAAGCTAATCTGAGATGCAGTGCATAAAATAATAATTTATCATCAAACTTTTGATGGCATCCAGAATACGAGGTGTTTTCTGCACAACTGAGAATGCTTATTTGCTGCTCAGAAAAAACTTAGTTTGGAAAAATTGGCACTGGACAAAAAGAACAAAAAAAATCTGGGTGTTGTTTTCTGTTATACATAGAGTTTAACCTGGATAGCTGCAATTCCTAACAGCAGAATGTCTGGTGCTGTGGTTTGTTGTATCATGATAGATTATTCAACTTAAATATTAAGCAGCAAAAAATGAGATAAAAAAATGAAAATTAAAGTCTAATACCTATTTGAAATCGTATTGAATCGACTTTTACAAAATCCTCGTGTGAATCATTGTTCTGACTTGTGTCATGGAATTGGGCAAAGTATGATACAAAGCAAAGTTATAGACTAATGTCTGGACAGCTTGAAGTGTGGTAGGAAAAGATTCCCTATGTTTCATAAACAATTTGACATACTGTGAATGAAATATTAAACATTCCTTAGGTAAAAAGAATCATTTCCCATGTTAGACTAATTAAAAAATTTGCAGAATGTATTGTGATATGACCTTGGACCTTGTGTGTCAGGCATTAATGATCTCCTTCATTCTGTTCTAGTTACTTCATAGAACTGCACATAAGAAATATTTATGGTCCTTTGGTATCAACCTAAAAAAAAAAAATAATCGCAAATTCTTAACAGAGCACTCAGCTCAGTCATGCCTTAAATGCAGTTCTGCTTCAAGTCGTCACGTCCACTCCCATTCCTGTGGGTTGTCCCTCTATCTAACAGCACTGGCAAACTGTAGCAAGAGAGGATGATCTCTTCCTGTATGATCTCTCTCACACTAGTCATAACATTTCCTAGGATTAGGATATCTTCTGTGAGTGACATGTTCCACCAGGGCATCATGGTGAAAAATACTTTGGATGGGAAGTTTCAGCATTTATTCTGAAGGTAAAATATTCACTATGTCCTGATATATTTTCGTGGCCAGTTTTACAATTAATTTTTGGCAAGATGTTCTTCTAAGCAGTGTGTGCACACTAGCAATATTTGGATGTGTTTTGGCACAAAGTTGGGTCTAGAAGAAGGAGTCAGTAAGAAACGTGCACTGGTCTGTGGTGGTGATAACTCTTACATGTTCCTTGACAGGTGAGAAAACAAGTCACCTACTCCTGCAACATCCCCAATCTGAATAGCAGTGAAACTGAACCTAAAATTTGCAATAATTTCTCTGGGAATGGTATGCATTACTGAAGTTATACCCTATTTTAATTGACGTGACCCTAAAGAGGGGAATTTTGACAAAAATGGTTTTGTGAGGAAATCTCCCTTCACCAGCATAGATGGAAATATATTCTTAGAGCTTCTCACAACCAAAGAAGATCTTATAGTAAGGGGGAAAAGAGAAGAGAAACTGAGATATTATTTAAGGGGATATGGGAGACAAAGCTCCTGTTGACTACTCTGAGGTAAAGGCATGTTTTATGCTCATTATTTTTATGGAAGGGTTTCAAAAACCTTGATTTCCTTCTTGTGCAAAACAGGACTTCCGCTCGCCTTCACTGCATAAATCTCCCAGTTTATTATGAAACAGATGATTAATTCTTATGACCAGCTATAAACAGGGGAGGGCTATGTAGATTACACGCTAAGCAGCGCTCTTTTTAAGTCACAGGTATCTAAGACTAAGTACAGGGTAGAGGTTTAGTCACTTTTTATCTAGTGTTCTCACTTCTTAGCTAAGACATTAGCAAAGCGCTTGAAAATATAGTCCAGTGGGGATTAGAGGTCCAAGCCTGTTCTGAATCACACTGATACAGAAAACTCAGAACAATTTCAGTGACTTTTCATTCTGTAGTGGTAGCATTAGACAGCATGCTTTAGGAGTAGGAATAAAGTGTGGTTTCTAGTGAGAAATTACAGAAGAAACTGAAAGCAGAAAAATGATTTTACATCAGGGAAAAAAGCAATAACTGAAGTAAAAGTAAAATAAAATGAGATGCTTAAGTGGAATCAGTCAAACAACAGTGTAATATTAATGGAGGCTGTGAATTTTGTGGGGATTTGGCTGAAAAAGTTCAATTAAGGAAAGATGGATGCATTTGGGGGGGTAGCCTTGCTATCACAGATTGCTTTCCTTGCTGGCACTGCAGGGCTGATCTCTGATTCTGAAAAGCCCCTCTCATAATTTTTTATTATATATGAAGAACCAAAATTTTCAGAGTCTTAGACCAATGACAGTGTCTTCTGAGGTGGTCACAAATTACTAGTATTGGAAGGCAAGAACATGGCTGTTGAGAGTAATCTGTAATATTGTTTGGTGCCTGTAATACAGAAAGAAGAACCAGTCTTTCATGTGTCCCCACTAGAAGTCTTACTGAGAAGAATTTGTCTCCAGCTTGTCAGACAAGGCATTTTGAGATGTAAACTGTACTATCGGCATTTCAATTTTCTACTCCTAGTAGTACGTATTCATTCCATGTGCATTTAGAAAAGGAAATCTTTAAGGTAAAAGCAGAACTTGGCTACTGGTGGGCATTTCTGAACAGTATGTACTTGCCTTTGAACGATAGTCTCAATATCCTGGATGCCACAGAGTTAATCTCGCAGTCTGAGGGAAAGACTGCCAAAGCATTTATAACAAGAACAAGCAGTAAAGGGAAGAATATAGGAGTAGATATGATCCTTCCTCCACTATAAGCACTTTCTTCCAGCCCATCAGAAGAAGGATGGAAAACCATTAAGAGATCATCATGGTGGCTGAATATCAGTCTACTGTACTGTTTCTTGAATATTTCAACCACTTGTGACTTAATTATCAATGTATAATTTAAATTTCTCATTGGAAAAGGCAGGTATGAGGTAGCAAATCAAGCCAAGCAATACTGAGTGAATCCAGACTCCAGAGCAATTCATCTGAGCTCCAGTGTATGACCTCAGCCTCTAAGCTTTGTTTCAAATGTCCAGCCTTCTCTTGGCTCCTTCCTTCCCTTCCTTTCATCAGTTGCAGCCCTTCCAGAGGACCTGTTCTTTCCTCTCCATCACCCTTGCTCACATCGTTAGTAATGAAAGTGAAATTGGGAGTAATAGAAACGTAGGAGACACCACCATTAGCTACATAACACAACCAAAGTAATTTAGTTCAACAATTGCAATTACAGGACCAGCAGCACAATTTAATGGTGGCTTTGATTTGATTAATTATTTTTCTCTGCGAGTGGAGAGTGTACAGTACTGTTCTGGATAAATCATGTGTTAGGTCTAGTCGTTTTGAAATCTTAGCTCCTACTGAAAAAGAATATTGGAAGTTGAAACGGAGATCTGGGAAATATGAGCATTTGTGGTAAAATATTGCAAAACCGTAGTGATTGCTGTAGTGTTCAAGAAATGGCTGAAACAGTAAAAAAGCAATGGGTATTCTGAAGGAAGCTCTCTGAGGGAGATATGGCAAATAAAATAGCATAAAGAAATCCCAAAGGACACATAGTGACAGTAGTTCTGACACTGACTATAAATAAAGAAAATCTTTTAGTATATCTTAGATAGGTAGATTGTTGCACCAAGAAATTCACTCACAGCAGAATACTGTAAGCAGTTAGTGAGCTGATCAATCTGAGTTAGATAACTTCCAGTTTTCCGTGTGTATTTTACTTAGAACAGTAGGTAGGAAAGCCTCAGATCTAGGCTTGCTATATTGGAATGAATTGACTGCCATTGTGTGCAGTGCTGTGTATTTTTTCTTGTAGCTTTAGACAGTGTTTTGTATTTTGAAGCAAAGATCTTTAAAGCGAAGATTCAATTCCAATGATCTACGGGCAAAAAGTTGCAAGTGGGACTATCTGAAATACTAGTACCTTGGGACAGGAAAATAGTTTGAATTGAGGCTATCAAGGAAAGTAGCTCTTCATCCATTTCATCACTAAAGCAGGATCATAAGATGCATCCATGTTCCTAAGTAACTTGAACTTGTAACATATCTGACATGGGGCACAACAGTTCCTTTTGCAAGAAGAATATTTGACTTTTAGTCATACAGTATTAAAACGTTGTTTATAAATATTGAACCACGTCTTTAGAAGTAAGATATTGTAGAAGCTGTGTGTCACACCTGTGATGAAAGGAGGGCTCGCTAGCAGGGCTGTGCATTTCCCATCTTTCACCAGTACTTCATTCATGCCTTTTAATACAGTTGCTATGTGGGATTTTTTAATGAAGCCTCCTACACTGGAAAGATTTTATTTCATCTCAGTTTACAAGAACATCATTAATTTGCATTTATAGAAGTGATGTTTCTTCTATTTTATAGAAGGTAATTGGATTTCTGTAAGAATATTCCTTGAGTGATTTATAAGACATGTAGGAATTTGGCATCTATTTTGATCTATCTGCAAAATTTGTTCTACAAATTATGTCATGCTACCTGTCTGTCTACTTCATTAGTAGTATTGCCTTTTGAATTCTAATATCAATGTAGAACAAATACTTCAGCCTTTCACTAGGGTGTTTCCTCACTAACAGTGAGAAAAAAAACTGATGACAGAACATTTCCCTCCTATGCAGAGGGACTATTTCATGATAATTGACACTCTCCCTTTGAAAAGCCCATTCAGGTGATATACTTTGACATGCAATGTAATTTTTGTATAGTAGAAGATTAAAGTAATATATTACTTACTTAAGGTGCATAGATTAGAGCCCAAGATAAAATTACCTCTGCATTTTTGTTCCTTTTTTTAATTAAAAGCAATAAATGTAGATAGGCAATGTCAGAATGAATCAGCAATTCTTCTGTTTTAAAATCAAAGTTGTGTGAAAAAAATGAAGGGTCAGATGTGTTTTGGAAAATAATGTGTTCCTGAAGCTTCAGAATTTAAAAAAAGAGAGGGAGAGAGAAAGAAAAATAAATTATTTTCAATTCCCAGAAAATCTAACAAAACTGAGAGAGTTTTTAAAACTCTTGTATGTCACTTCTGCAGATTTCTGGAAGACAAATAAACACAACTGTGCTGATCTTTGCACTCTTGGGTTTGTCAGTGAGTAGAATCAAACCGGATTCCACGAAACCTGAACCACGGGGATAAATGGCTTTAGGCTAGAGCTGTGTGTGATCCTCTACTGAGGAGGCTACTAAACAATGAAGGAGGCTTAGTCATGTAGGAGCACAGTGACAACTAGGTCATTTTAGAAAAAGTTCCTTATAAGGATAGTACACTGGGTAAGTAGGAGCCAAAATTAGCCTTTGTTTCCTGTATCTTTATTTTGCCTGGATTCCATAATTTTAGGCCCTTTAACTGGACCCACTGTAGAGCACTCAACCGCTGCTACTGCATGTAACTTACATTGCCTGTAACTCCCTACATGTAGATATGATTGTAAAGATGGAAAAATCTTTCAAAACAGTCAATAACTTTTCTATTGCTTTCTGAACTAACTATACTGTGCACAACAATTACGATCGAGAGGCTCCATGGTAGATACAGTAGAAGAAAAAGCAGCTCCCAATAGCTAATTACTTGATTGAATATTATAAAAAGACAACTTGTAATGGGTTATAGAATAACTTCCTAATGAACTAACTAGGCCTTACTGTGAATAATTAGATCATTCTTCAATTTAATTCAAGCATTAAGGAACCATTCCAAACCTTTAAGATAAATGTAAAAGAAGTTTTTACATTCAACACTCTGCATGTCCACCTACCTGGGCAAAGGACAGGCAAAAGCTGTCATGTTAATTATAGTTTGAGAGATATTTTCTACTAGATGCAGGCAAAAGCAATATGAAAAGAGCAATATTCAGAATGAAAGGGAAAATAAAATCCACTGTAAAATCCACTGTTGGTGAAAGAATTTCTGCAATGGAGGGGAACATGATAGTTGTGATGTAATAAAAAGTTTAACAATAATTACTTAATTAGTGTTGTTTTATAGCTGTAAAGCAGAATTTCTCCATTTTCTTCCTTGTATTTATGCTAGATTATATCCATTGATAATTTAGCTCATATTTCAGAATTAGGTTACAATCCATTTATAGTGAAATAGTCAATGTATCATTTTTCTAATTGCAAAGCCAATGATACAGTTGTGCTTTTTCTTGCCCTGGAGATTTGTGCAGTTTCAAAAACATCACCAAATGCAAAGTTTTACAACAGCTGGATTGTGCATGCTCAAACAAATCCTTGTTTGTAAGAGAAGTGTAGTTGCTTTGTAAAAAGTATTTTTTTAACCGGCAAGAGATAACATAGTTTCTTCTCAGTCAGCTGCCTTTTCTTCCAAGAGAAGTGACTGAAATAAAAAAAAAAAACAAAAAAACCCCTGGTATTTGGGGACAGATTCTGCCTGTCTTCATCTGCAATAGAGTCTGAAGAGTGCCTGGGCCCACTCCCCAGCTCTGAAGCATCAGCTGAATATGTCTGTATTATTTTGCACTTTTAAACTTTGAACCAAGGTGGAGGTGTCAAACTGCCTACTGGGAATAGGCTCCCAAGTCATTGCTGTTCTCTGAATGACCTTGCTCTCTGTTCTGTGCAAGCATGATTTACACAATCACAGAATCACAGAATAGTTTGGGTTTGAAGGGACCTTTAAAGACCATCTATTCCAACCAGATCATATAGTCCACCCCCTGCAATGAGCAGGGGCATCTTCAACTAGATCAAGTTGCTGAGAGCCCCGTCCAACCTGACCTTGAATGTTTCCAAGGATGGGGCATCTACCACCTCTCNGGTTTGAAGGGACCTTTAAAGACCATCTATTCCAACCAGATCATATAGTCCACCCCCTGCAATGAGCAGGGGCATCTTCAACTAGATCAAGTTGCTGAGAGCCCCGTCCAACCTGACCTTGAATGTTTCCAAGGATGGGGCATCTACCACCTCTCTGGGCAAGATCTTGCATTGTTTCACCACTCTCATTGTGAAAAATGTCTTCCTTCTACCTAGTCTAAGTCTTCCCTCTTTGAGTTTAAAGCCATTACCCCTTGTCTTATTGCAACAGGCCCTGCTGAAAAGATTTCCCAGTGAACTTAAAGCTGGACCAGCTACTGAGTAGGAGGATACTTGCACCTGTGAAGGCCCGGGGACTGAGCTGGAAACTGGTTTAGCAACCAAGAGTCCAGTCATGGGTACTGGATAGAATTAAAGTTCATGCTAGCACTCAAAGAATCTGTGCAGGAATCTTCCTCTCTGCTGGGTGAGGTTCCCTTAGGAGTGGGTCCACTGCTGAATGTTGTGGGAGACTCAGTGACAAAGGCTATCAAAAAGGCTTATGCACTCAGTACCTTCTTTGCCGTGGTCTTTACCAAATTCTGCCCTCATGCTGCCAGGTACAGAGGCAGTGGAGTCTGGGCAGGTGGGCTGTAACACACAATAGAAGACTACTGAATTGAGGAAACTGGACAAAGACAAGTCCATAGGACCAGACAGATGCACCCAGGAGTACTAAAAGAACTGGGCTGTGTCTCTGTGAGGCTGCTCTCATCAGTTTTGAAAGTTTATGATGAAGTGGAGAGGTTCCCAACAACTGGTAAAAGTCAGCACACCCATCTTCAGGACAGGCAAGAAGGAAGATTCAGAGTACTACCTGCCTGTCTGCCTCATCTCAGTTACTAAGGAGGATTATGATTCTATGATTATGGAACAAATATTCTTCAAAGGTATTTCCATGAAGGCTAAAAAGGTGGTTAGGAAAAAACAGCATGGCTTTAGCAAGGATAAATCATACTTGACTGATCGGATTACCTTCTGTGATAAGATGACCTGCTTTGTGGACAAGAGGGGAAAGCAGTGGATACTTCAGCAAAGTTCTCAACATAGTTTCCTCCAAAGTATTCTTTCAGAAAAAATTGAGAGATATAGGTTGGATAGGTGGACAGCAAAATGTGTGGATAAGTGGTTGGACCTTCAGCCTCAAAAAGCAATGGTCAACAGCGGAAAGTCTAACCAAAGGATAACTACTGGCAGCATTCCCGAGCAACCTATGTTGCTCACTGTTTTCTTTGATAACTTGGGACCTAGAATGGAGTGCACTTTCCAGAAGTTTGTAGCTGCCACCAAACTGGAAGAACAGTCAGTAACCTTGAAAGAGATGGCTTCCATTTAGAGGGATCTGGACAATCTGGAGAAATGGGTGGTCAAGAATCTCATGAAGATCAATGAAAGCAAAAAGCAAAGGCTTGCATCCAGAGTGGAATAACTTAATACAATAATACAGGCTGGGGGCCAAATGGATACAAAGCAGCTTTGCAGAAGGGACCTGGAGATCCTGGCAGACTACAAGCTGAAAGTCATTCAGCAGTGGGACCTCTTGGTGATCAAGGCCAACTGTAGAAGAGACAGCTTTTGCAGGAAAGTAGCCAGGAGTTCAGGGGAAGTGATTATTCCTCTGTGTTTGGCACTTAGGAGACCACACCTGGCGTACTGTGTCCTATTTTGAGCTCCCAAGTGCAAAACAATTTATCAGCACACTGAAGTGACTCCAGAAGAGTCCACTAATATGGTACAAGGTCTAAAGCATACAACGTATGGGCAGAAGCTGAGAAAGATAAGCTTGTCTAGCCTTAAGAAGAGAAAGCTGAGAGGAAATCTTTTTGCTGTTCACAGCTACCTGCAGGAAAAGTGGAAGAAGGTGAAGACAGATTCAGTGAAATCACAAGAGGCAGTGGACACAAATTGCAGTAATTTGTGCCACTGAAACAGAGGCTTAGAGATGATGTGGAAGCTCCATCCCTGGAGATACTTAAAGCTTGACTGGACAAGACACCCGGCAACCTGTTCTAATTTTGAAGTTATCTTTGGTTTCCACAGGGAGGCTGGACAAGATGATCTCCAAAGTCCCTTTAAACCCAAATTATTCTATGATTTTACCAAAGAAACTAAATCATTTGTGAAATGTTCTGCCTCCTGGGGACTTTCCCAGTTACGAAGAACTCCTGATACATTTGAAGCTAGTATTGTTTTATCTTTTTGATACTCATTTTCCTGGTCCCCAACAGTTTAGCTATAGATGATTTTAAAAGACTCTGTGAATGCTGAAAGCCACATTGCTGAGCCATTCAAAAAGGAGCAATAAAGATTCCTAGAGAATGGAAAAATCCTTTAAGGTAAAAACTGAGCAGTTCTGCTTTAACTTTAAGCAGAAACTTCTTTTAGTTTTGCCACTACTTGAGCTGAAGATAGGAAAATTTAAAACAGGTGAGGATGAGAAAACCTGGTCCTCAGTATCAACAGATCATTTGGACAAACAAAATGGTAGTTTTGTGGGAAAAGTATGTGTTTTTCTGGTACCAGAGGATATACTTTTTATTCTTGTTGCTTAATAGTATTGTATCTCTGCTAAGGCAAAACCAAGTCTGAAACTAACAATACAAGCAGGTTATGGTTGCTGTGTTGCAGATTAGCTTCAGAGAAAGGGCACAAGTAGTATGGGTAATCACATCAATGGCCTGAGGGGCAGAGGAGAAAGCGCTCCTTAGGTAGAGGCAGTGGACAAAACTGAGCTTCTATGGTGTTCTTTGAGACTTGGATCATGCTCTGAAAAGCTTTTTACACGTAAAATGTGAATTGACTGCTATGGAAGACATTATGTTAACAGGAAAAAATTAAGTTTGCTATGGGCCTCAACTCCAACTTTTTTTAATCAAGCTGTCACTATTTACAGGTAGAATCTTGACATTGTAAGCAAAGGGCAACTTTTCAGGACAACATTTTTCTATTGCAATTTAATTTTCTCTAGAACATGTTGTTTCCTTCTCCAGTTTTATAAACTGAATACCATTAGCTGGCTAAATAAAATTACCATGCATTTAGCTATCAGAATTTTGTTACTATGCATCTGACAATGCAGTGTGAGAGTTCAACTTATCCATAGTGCAGCAGTAGAGGAGGTATTTCTTGGTATTTTGGTTCCTTCTGAAATTCTATAACACATGTGAATTTTAGTAGCATTATGATATATCATAGTCATTCTTCTCTTAAAGCAGGATCCTACTGAATAATTACAAAATCTCTCCCAACCCCATGGAATCAGTAATATAAAGTCCTTCTGTGTGCTCTTTTCACCTTCTTCATTAATGCCGTAACTGTAGAAAGAAAATTCCAAGAAATGTCAAAGAAAATTGCCTACAAAGGGTAAGTATTTTATCCCATGTGACCTAGCACCAGAACCAGTACACTTAAGAAATTTTATTCAGCTCAATTAGATTAGATACACTGAGCACAGGGACTAAACACAGGGTATTCATATTTAAATATCAAAGTTAAAAAAAATTCCAAGAAAACATATGGCTACAGCATTTGCTTTTTCTGCTCAAGTTTTCTGTCACCTCTGTTATCTGTGACTGCTTTATATCTTATCTTCAGATAGTGATATCTACAGGGCAGGAGCTGTGGCCCCATATTCTAACATGGTTGAGTTGCTCTTGGCAAAATGTACACCAGGGATGTAAGAAGATATTTGTTATTTAATTGTAATATCACCTTCAAAGTCCATCTGAGGTTGTACTCTTACTGAGTTAGATACCACACAGACTACAAGTAAGAGTCTGCAATTGAATTTTTCTCATTAGGAAAAAGTGCCTGGAGGCAGATAAGTTTTCTTATTAGAGTGGAGATGGCAGTGCTGTCTGGCAGCTATTGCAGAACAAAGATAACAGCTGGTCTTTACCTTTCATTGGTACTTGAGAAAAAAATGCATCAGGATACAAGTAGATCCAAACAAGACCGCTGTTTAATTGCTTTTATTACAAGGCAGTGTTCACAAGACTAAGGAAATATAGTCTGAGAAGTTTTTACTAAGAAGATAGGGGAAAGACAATATAATAATACATCAGAAGGAGTAGCATAGATTACTGTTGCTTCCCATGACTAGAAGTGTTCTCAACTGCTTTATATCATGTGGGTCAGAGGCCCATGGTCCTCACACAAAAGAGGACCGGAAACTTACAATGCTAATGCATGAAATATGGCTACCAAAGGGGGAGAGCAGAAAATGAAGGAAAAACCCCAAAGCCTCATGTCAAGGTCTATATCTGTGTATTGGTTACACTCCTACACAGCTGACTGAAAGACCTTGCCTGTCTGAGGAAGCCAGACATTTCTCTTTTCGTCTGTGTTTTGTACCAGGGTAATGACATGAAGTTTCTATTTCCCCCATCAATGGATCATTACAACCACTTCAGTTAATGTTAAGGTACAAAACATTCCCTGGAAATGATGGGTTTCATAGGACCGTAAGTTGTGTACGAGGAAATACTCGGTATTTTGGATGGTTGTCATTTTGGTTTTTTTGTATTTGCAGAACTTAAATCTTTAATACTTAACCAAATAATGTCATACAGTTAATAACCAACACTGAAACGCACTACCAGTGTTTTACAGGTATAGAATAGTTACTTCTAATCTTCTGCCATACTGCGTAGTGTTTCATCCTTCTCTTTCAAACAGTGCTTATTCTTCACTTACTGAGTAACCGCTCACTCTATGCGGATGTGCAGGGGAATAAATGTCACATGTGTCGAACCTCAGAGAAGACAAGCACTGTTGGTTTACTTTTGAAACCAGCTCAATTTCTGTTTCCCATAAGCTGCAGATACAGTATCTGAAAGTAACTCATTTCTGAATGAGGAATCTGTTTTTTGAGGTCATCACAGGAAGCAGGTCAAAGGGTTGAAAGGGTCAGAAATGAATAGAAACATACGTAAAACTTATAGCTACATCCATATTTCACACCATCAGGGTGACCTACAAAGCAGCTGGTTAAAGTCCCTGAGCTGTAAACCCCGATCTGTGAGGATGTTTGGCTCCTGTTGATTGAACCTACAGTGGTTAATACATAAGGCTGGAGGCCATTTTTGCAACTTGGGCTCCACTGTGGGAAGGGAGGGATTCCTCTCTGCCAGAATCCGATCGCAGCCATTCACTCTTTCAAAGACAGCAGTAATAGCATTGTGTCTAATATCTGCTTGTCCTCCTTGGAGTTTTTAAAAGTATGCGTTCCTGTATCTTAAAGACCTCTAAGACACCCTTTGTTAGCCAGAGACTAAGTATGGCATTTTAAAAACCTTTGACTTAGATGTAGCTGGTTTCAGAAACAGTTTTCCTCCCAGTGTGGCAGAGACACTGAAATTACATCAATTTAAAGGATCTATTTTATTTTATTATGACTAAAGGATCTATTCCACAAAAATAATCGTAATTAAAAAAATACATTGCATTTTAAAGCTTATATTTCTAGGACTGCTTTGCAAGGGAATCCAATTATTTGTTCTCTGAGCTTAGCCAAAAGACTGTATCACTTTTAAAGGATACCTTTCTCAAAGAAGAGGACTAAAAAATAGCCTTTTAAACATAAGCTGACCTTTGAATAACTTACAGGATCATGACATACCAGAACAAAAATAGTTATCTAGAACTGGTCAGTAATGAACAATTTCTCACTAAATCACCCTTAATGGGATCTGAGAATTAAACAGAGACCAAAATTCTCCATAGGCTTTAGCAGTATTATTGTAATTAGTGTAAATTTTTTATCTTGCTGGTCTTTGTATCAGGTCTTAAATTCACAATTGACCTGAGCTGAAAACTTTTGGTGGCTGAGAGAATCTTAGCAGGAAACACTATATTTGTTCACTTTGTTCTTACTCTTCCTGCCCATCAACCTATGGCCGCTGTTCAACATAGGATCCTACAATAGAGACACTTTATGTGTGGACATCTGGACAGCTGTTCAGATGTTTATCAGTGCTTTCCAGGATGCAGTCATTAACATAGTGAATAGGTCTATGAATACAATTAACTTTATTAAAGTCTCAGGTTAAGAGTTTATGATCTCCATGCTTAGGTCTTCTGAATTATTGTATTTAGCCTACTGAGCTATTATATTATACTTTATCATAAGCATGATCAGCTTGAGCAATGATCCTGAATTAATACCTTGCTATATACTCTTATTCCTTCTCTCTAATTTTCTGTTCTAACTGCTTGATGTCTTTATTCCACATACTTTCTCCCCTTTTTATGGTGATCATCATAAAATAAAACTCCATTCATAACGTCAAATGCTTCTCAAAGTAGAATTAAGTCAAGCAATCCACATAAAGGATGCTGTAACATTGTGCTGATGATGGAAAATACTGAAATATGTACATGAAAAATCTTTCTGTGAATAATTTAAGTAAAAAAAAGAAAAGCTTAATATGACTGGTGTCCTTTTTGTCACATAAAGACACCAGCTTAAGTGTTTTCATGAAAATCTTTACTAGGTGACTTTACACAGCAGAACTCTTCCATTTACCAATGCTCTTGTGCTTAGAGGGACCTTGCTGAGGACGAAAACAATCTGGTCAGTGCTGAGAGGGCACCCTGTTATAAATTGTCTCAAAACCAGGAAATAATAAAAAATGGGTTGATGTGGCTGAGGGTTATGCACTTTGCTGTCACCCAAAGGAAACCTCCATCCATGCCGTTGCCTGCCCTGACTTCATGGATGAGTAGCCATCCACAACTCCTGTTACATTTGCACAAACGAGAAATTTGACCGCTTACACTGAAGCGAGCCCTGTTTATACTATGTCAGAGCAAATCCCACAAGGAGTATAAACTGTTTGACTAAAGAATGCTTTATTTCTAATGCTTTCTGTCATTTCAGAATTTTCTGTACAAACACTGAAGATTATTTAACCAGCTATTAATTAAAAGCATGAGAACTTGGCATTTTTTGCTACACAACTGGAAAACTTCACATTTGTTATAGAAATTATATCTATTCTTATCTAAAACATATATCCAGTCTACAACAATTTATCCATTCGAGAATTTATTTCATGGGTCATGAAGATGTGCTATATAGTCAGATTGCTTGTGGAGCATCTGAACATTTAAAGCTCTCAGTGGCTAAAAACGTTTTTTTGTGTTTAATTAATCAGTGTAACCAAACAGAATGATCAAACCCTCAGATTCACAATGAATTATCCTGGTGGTTTTGCTTTTTATTTTAGTATTTTTGGAAAGGTAAAACTGTAACAGAATTTGAATTTTTAAGTTTTTGAAGCATTATGTATTTGTGTCAAATTAATGACGGCACAGATTTAAGATACCTCTTTACCCGTGTGAAGCATCTTCAGTGTAGACAGTCTTGTCTCATATTAGTATTCCCCATCCCAATATGACTAAGCTAGAACTTCAAGTAATTATCTCTTTAGCTGATTAAAGCCATTTATCTTCCTGCTCCCCACAAATTAAATGTCTTCAGTCAACAGTAAAAGGTACTCGTTAGTAGCAGCAACTTAATTGGAGCTAGATTAAGAAATCTGCATTTCAGTTCATATGGATAGTCTCCAAATCATGTAAAAGGTAACAACTTTTAATGTCTAACCTGTGGCTGCTCAGTGATTAAATGAGAAACAATATTGAAAGTAGCCTGTAAAGTTAGTTATCAATTTCATAACAATTTCTTCCATTGCCCCCTTTTTAAGAAGTTTCTCTTAGGAAGAGGAAGGAAAGAAAACCAAGTAATCTTTATGCTTTCCCCAGGAACAAGGTGTTATAGTCTTGGAAGCTTTACTCATCAGAGAAAACTTTGATGGTGGTCTAATTCTAACATCCATAAAGTACATCTGTCATAAAAACATTCTCATAACATTGTTAATCAGAAGAATGCTATTTATTTCTTTCAGGTCCTAAGAACTTATATTATGGATAACCAACACCGGACATTAAATTGGGGAAAGAATTGCCCTTGATAAGGGTTGAAAACCGCATACTTTGAGTGAAGAGTGCCTTCAGCACCTTCAGATACTGTTCTACTTAACTCTGGGCTTAGACCAGTCAAAGGATTGCTTTGGAAACACAGGTTTAAGGTTGCAATAAATATTTGCACAGGGCACACATTGGAAAGGTTTTGGGGAAAGGCGAGCAGGGGCGGAGGATAGAGCTGCAGTGGTGGCCTTCAAAGCACATTTAAGAAATGTAGGTAAATGCCAAAACAAAGGAACAACAAAATGAAAGCAGCAGGAGGGGCTGCGTGGAGGAGCAGGTGGCATCCCTGAAGGGACAGTGACCCAGCAAAGATCCACGCCAGAGCAGTGGAAACAAGGAAGAAGGAAGGAACAGGGGAATAAAAGGGCAAGAAACAAGAGCAGTAGAAAGAAACCACTATGCACTGACCACAACCTCCTGCGACTCCTTTTGCCTCACCAATGGGCCTGAGTGTATGACAAGGGGCTAATTAAATGTTTATGTTAATTGACAATAAATTAAGTTAAACTCCCCAGGTTGACTCTGTTTTACTTGTGACAATATTTCTAATGGTATGGAGAGAGGGATACCTTGCACTAGGATATTAAAAATTTGGCGCATGGAATCATTTATAAATTGCACTAGTAATTAATTTAATGTGGAGTTGAGTTTCAAAAGTGCTTACTATCCTGCAGTTTCTTTCCATTCCACCATCTATAAATCTGACTCCCTGATACTGAACAGCAACAAAGCACCAAGATATGAACCAGAACGGTATGAAGCATTTAGAGATGGATTCTGCCATAACTTCAGCTTAAGCAATTTTCTCTGCTATCACTCAGGTATATTTGTACACATCTGACAACTGGAATATTAATAAAATTAGAAAATGATAAATCATGTATAAGAAGTTAACAAGTATTTCTCAGCTAAACTGTTTGTAAATGCCTGAAAGTTATCTCTGAAAAGGATGGTTATGAGAAATGTTAATGCATATTACAGCAACTCCTCACCTACCTGTTGACTGCATTCTTTGGATGGATATGCTTCATTTATGAAGTCTTGGTTATTAATTTAACCAGTGTTGGAAAGTAATATAATCCCTGCTTTAATGTTTTCCTTGTCTTTTTCTAAAATTAAAATAAATTCTTAATTCAAGTTTCACACAAGAAGGGTGGTGAGCATCCTATCAGATTTTTTTGTGATAGGATTAATTTGAGGTGAAAAAGGACATTCCTAGGACATATTAAAATATTCTTTGAAGGTGAAGTCTGAATTTAAAAAAATTATTCATAGTCTCTGAACTCAACAGAATATACAATTAAGCATACAGTTCATTACGTTACAAAAAATAAATGTCAAAGTAATTTTACTCTGTAGTTATCCCTACCACTGATGTTGCATCAATTTCCTTCCCAGAATGCAGGGACCTTCAGTTTTTCCTCTTTGGATCATCCCTTAAAAAAGCTTCCTCACCCTCCCCTCATTTCTGTTCTTTGGATGATTCTGGCTGGCAAACTGTAGAGATAGTTTCCCAAATGGACTATTAGGCAGTGAGTTGATAGCTTGGTTAATAAAAAGCTAAAAAATTTCTCTTTGGGATTGTCTTTTGTTAATCTCTGTAATTACAACAGCTAGATTTACATTCCTTCTTTATCCAGTTTACAACAAATTTGGAAGGTCTGTGTGTTCATGATTTAACTCAGAAGAATGTGTGCATATATATGCGTGCATATATATGTTTATATGTTAACTGAAGGAATGCTGTGATTAAATTACATAAAAGCACAATATCTGCATTTATATCTTCACAGAAATTGAAGACTTGATCTAGAGACTTTTAAAAAGCCATTAAGAATCAAGCCTATATTAAAGCAGATCTGTAAGAAAACATCTTTCCCAGTCTTAGAAGCATCATTATTTTTCTTCTTTGCAGTGAAATTGAGACTGGTTTTCATGGGAGACTCAAGAAGAGATGTGAACAAAACACTTATCTGGGTTGAGAGCGATCCAGGTTTAAGCCATTTACCTCATGTAACACTGTGAAGCTGAAGTCAGACCTGGGCCTCCTGTGGTCCTGTGTGTAGGACGTTTCCCTGGGGTTGCTGCTAGCACAGGGGAGCCCTCCCTACTGCTGAAAAGAAATTCAGCTTTTCCGGTTGTGATGTGACGTTCCTTCCCAAAAAATTGTGGTCAACATTATTTAATACTGCAAAGTTTTGACATCTATTAGATCAAAGATGAGAAGGAAAAAAAACCAACCAAACAACCCCAGAAAACAAACAAGCAAACCAAAAAACACCCATTGCCTTGAATATTTTCTAGTTGCTCTTATGGAGAAAATCCTGGCCTGAGGGATTTAGGAAACAGAATGAAAAACAATGAGGGTTTGCTTAAGCAGTAGTACAAAACAGACCAGATTAAATCATACAAAGTGTCAACCACAAGAGGTGTAGGACACTTTTCAGATATATGATTTTACTCTAAATTATAGCTCTTTGGACCTGGTAATGACTTCTGATTTCTGTAGATCTCACAACTCTTTTTGGGGTATAGTTATGGAAATATGTTTTGGAAGTGACTGATACCTCTCTTCTCAGGAAACCTTTGGAACTAATGGCGTTCTGCAAATGGAACTGTGCAGGTGTTAAACCCTTTCCATTTATATTCATTTCTTTCTTTCAGAGTATGTCAAGAGATACCGTTTTTCTCTATGAGCAAATCTTTCTCTAGTGACTTTTTACACAAAGCCTCAATAAAGATGCAGGCTCGGGGCAGTTTATCCTAAGATAATACCCAAACAAAACTTGCAGGCTTGCCACTGACACTAAGAGTATACCTAAAAAGTATGCATGCCGTCTGCAATACATTAAGAAAACCCTTGGTTCTGCACATGTAGCTGATGCTGTGCACAGTAAGAGGATCAACAAGATTTTAGGAGTATAAATGAAATACTTCAGGCTGGGCAGGGAAATTACTGAAGCACAGCTACCTAGCAATAAAGCAAGGAAAGTGTACATGTGACCAGCTTCTCTGGTTTTGGTATGTGGGGTTTTTTGCTACATTACTATTGTGAATTTGTGACTTTTGCTTTTGGCTTTTGAATTCTCTTAAGGTGGTGAGCAGGGTGCTTTATAAGAAGATATGTTATATGGAACTCCTTGATACTAATTTACTTCATAGTCATCAGAGAATTCAAGGGTCTGAATTTAATCTATCTAAAGTATCAAAGTAAATAATGGTTTTGATACCAAGGTACACAACTCTAAGAACTATGGACTGTGTCAAGACAATTACGTCTTGTCTTAGCTGATACAGTGTGGCTTAAAGAACATAGCATTCTTCAAGTACAAAATGTCATAGAATCATAGAATCATAGAATGGTTTAGGTTGGAAGAGACCTTGCAGATCATTGAGTTCCAATCCCCCTGTTCACAGCAAAAATGTTAAAAAAAAATAATCCTGGGGTAAGGGAACAAACAGAAGGACTTTGAAAGAGCAACCTGGAACAGTATAGATAATCCACAAGCTGATTACAAGCTCAAGAGAAACTAACATAGCAATACCCAATTTACAGTGCAACGCCTCTGTGAAAAATGTAAGCTGGTATCAAATTGGGTGGTAGCCAATGGGATGTAGTTTTGAAGTCTCTTAAATGCATGATAAATAACTATAGCAAAGAAGATACTTAGCAGTAATTTGAAGCATTCCTGGTTAAATCATTACCTTGGCATCATAAAGGTGCTGCCTGATTACTAATTTTATTTTCATAGAATCATCATAGAATGGTTTAGGTTGGAAGGGATCTTAAAGATCATCTAGTTCCACCCCCCCTGCCATGGGCAGGGACACCTCCCACTAAACCTAGTTGCTCAAAGCCCCATCCAGCCTGGCCTTGAACACTTCCAGGGATGGAGCCTCCACAACTTCCCTGGGCAACCTGTGCCACTGTCTCACCACTCTCACAGAGAAAAATTTATTCCTGATACCTAACCTAAATCTCACCTCTTCCAGTTTGAAGCCATTGCCCTTGTAAAAAGTCCCTCTCCAGCTTTTTTGTAGGCACCTTTCAGATACTGCTATAAGGTCTCTCTGGAGCCTTCTTTTCTCCAGGCTGAACAAACCGAACTCTCTAGCCTGTCCCCGTAGCAGAAGTGCTCCGGCCCCCTGATCGTCTTTGTGGCCCTCCTCTGGTCCCACTCCAACAGGTCCATGTTCTTCAAGGACAATAGATTACATTTTCACAAACTAAGTCAGTGATAAGTTTTTTTGCATTTGTATGCATATGTGAAAAGATGAGGAATTTGTATTCTACTGCAAAATATAATTTTTACTTTAACTTGCATAAGCAAATCTGCCTCCCTGATGCACATTTTGTTTAGTATAGTGCTAAAAGCAATTTCTGTACTGAATATTTCCACATTTAGTGGTTATTAACATCCGTCTATAAATGCTCTCCATAAGATCTGAGGACTGAGATTTCACCTCTTACCATGGGGTTTGTGCCATTTCTGCTATATGCACCTAACATTGCTTAGCAGAATACTGCCTAAAACACATTTATTTTTGTTCCTTATTTACAGAACTTAAAACTGATAGCAGAACAGTATATCAATCCCTAAAACAACTGCAGAGAGTCACAGAGACTAGGATGTTACTAGTTGTGTTAGGAATGTTATTTAAAAGCCTCTTTAAAGTGGCTCAAAGGGTAAATTTACACCATCTCAGGCTCTGCAACTTCCATCTGTTACGGATGCAAACTGTGCTTTTTTGTTTTAGTATAATAATACACTGTTGAAACCCTGTATCACATCATTTCAGCAAACTGGGGAGAATTCTGGAGATGTTTGTGCTGTAAGAATTTTTGGGGGAGGTAGCAACATTCAGTGTTACAACAACATCATAGGAAAAGTGATTTTTTTCAGTGTCATGTTAAGCCATACAGCAGAAATTCAGAGTTAAGTGAGCTCTTAACTGTAGAAGTAGCATGTAGAGCAGGGCTAATTAGCTGGAAACTGGCTCTTCTTTTTTTGAGAGATTGTAAAGATTTCTAAGATGTTTGCATTTCACTATTTGAACTAACCAAGAATAGTGAATGTAAGAGAGAGACTAGCGAAACATACTTTGTTTTGCATAAATAACAAAGCACATGACACACCAGGGAGTGACTGCAGCAGACATAGGCTCTATGGTCCAATAAGCATACCAATAATTATGATTAAATGAATGCTCACATCCCTGTTCCTATGAAAATTTAACTATTTAAGAAACCAGATGTTATGAAGTATGTCTTATGCGAAACTTTTCAACAGTTTGATGAACAGAAAAGTATTCTTAGATAATGATTACTGAGGAGTCTGAGCTTGAATCAATGGCTATGACCAGCCCGTAAGGTAAAAAATAGGTTAGTCTAACACAAAGAAAGGAGCCTGTGAAAAATCTCTCCTTCTTCAGGTTGCTGTTGCAAGAATGATCAAAAAAGTGGCCAAGCCAGAATATTCACCTGACGTCACTTTTAAACTGGACTTTGAAAGGAGCAGCAACTTTTTGTGTTATTACGCTCTCCCAAAATATGGGAGGATGAAGAGTTAAAAGTTGTATTTGGATGAATCAGACAAAGGACTTGCATTATGTTTGAAGGTGTCATGGTTTTGGCTGGGATGGAGTTGACTTTCTTGCTAGCAGCTGGTGTGGTACTGTGTTTTGAATTTGGGATGAGAGGAGTGTTGATGGCACACTGGTGTTTTTGGTTGCTGCTAAAGCAATTAGGGCTTTTTCTGCTCCTCATACCACCCTGCCAATGAGTAGGTTGGGAGTGCACAAGAAACTGGGACAAGACACTGCTGGGATAGATGACCCCAACTGACCAAAGGGCTATTCCATGCCATATGATGTCATGCTCAGCTGTAAAGCTGGGGAAAGAAGGAAGGGGAGAACTTTTGGAGTGATAATGTTTGTCTTCCCAAGGAACTGTTACACTTGATCGAGCCCTGTTTTCCTGGAGATGGCTGAACACCTGCCTGCTGATGGGAAGTAATGAATTAATTCCTTGTTTGGTTTTGCTTGTGTGCACGGGTTTTGCTTTACTTATTAAACTATCTTTATCTCAATCCATGAGTTTTCTCACTTCCTCTTCTGATTCTCTCCCCAGTCCCACTGAGGCAGAGTGAACAAGTGACTGCACGGTCCTAGTTCCTGACTGGGGTTAAACCATGAGAAAAGGGAACACCCAGTCTCTTGTGGCATTGGTTATTAGGAGAAAGTATTTCCATCATGGTACTTTTATGTCATAACTCTGGTTGTCAGAGCAGTAAGAAGATTCCTACAAAAAGTTTCAGTTTCTAGAAAGTAATATTTGCTTATGAAGAAATATTTCTTTTGGATTCTTTTATTATTAGCCACATTATGGAACTTACACTGATGAGATTTTTCCACTCTTTAGTTTGAGTCACTGCCAAAATAAAACAAGATAAGAGAGAGGAAGAGATAAGAAATGCCTTGTAACCTAGCTGGACAAATGAAAGACACAGGAGATGTTTTAGTTTTTAATTTTCTATTCCATTTGCAATGTATTCAGTGATATATTTAATTGCTCTCTGATGGTTAGATACCGTGGTGGTAAGTATCTTAGATTAGATAGATAACATTGCTTATGATAAATTTAATCCAGTAATTCATGCTGGCATGTAGAAAAGAGATACTCCCATTATAAGAAGCTTTGTTAGCATTCTTGCTATCGTGGCAGAAATCATTTATAAGTACAACTGTTCAGAAATTCTTTCCTACATGGTATATCTAGTATATCAACATTTGCTTTTGTCTCAAAATAAAACAAATTGAAATATCAATCTTTCAACTGACTGAACAGTTCCAAATGTATTTCTGGAAGTATTGCAATTTCTCACCAAAGTGGGGTATTTCACACAAATTCATGATGGTTTTGTATTTTGAATAGTTGTTATTTTTGTGCTGAAAAATGAAATAGCACAGACTTTTTAGTCAATTTTTATTTTTGGCAGCCTTTTCCATATTCTAGTGGCAAGAAGAGAGGAGAGAGATGGGAACTGCAGCTGAATCATTTTGACCATGATGTGCATTGAAGAATTATGAGTATATGTTAACATGTAGTACATAGGGAAACCTTTTCTTCCAGTTAGTCATTGGGATCGAGAGACAGTGTGACCTCCAGACAGCTTGCTTGAAACCCACCTTGTGCTGGATGTAAAATATAACCTTTAATTATCTAAATTTGTAGCTGATATTAGGGTAGATCTTGTGCAAGAATTATCAAGACTAGGAAACTTACCTCTGAGTAAGAACTGGATATAAGCAGCACTTCCATTAACCATTTCTGTAGTATTGACTACGTATTGTATGTTTGAAGAGAGTAGTAGAACTTCTTTTGTCCTGGGGAGACAGCATGGTCAAGAACCTATGACAACATTCAGAAGGTGTTGATGTGTGACTGCACACCAAATTCTGGGAAGGCAGAAGTTCTGATGATTACCAGGGATAGGCAGACCTGACATTTGATTTCAGGATGTTAAAAAAAAAGAAATTGTTTAATCTATAAAAGTAAGTGGAAGTAACAGTGGCATAATCCTCACTTTGCACCCTTCCAGTTTTGATAAATTTCCTTTTATAACGCATTAGTTTATGGTTTATGGCACATAAATGTCACCAGCTGTGCAGTTGCTTTTTTTTGTTGGTGTAATACAACCATTATTTGTAACTCATGACAGAATTGAGAATGTCTTGTTTTAATATGGAACTAGATGAAAGATGTTTGAAATATTAATCTATCCAAATGATACATAACACTGATTTTAGCAATCTTGAAAAATAGAATGCAAGAAATAATAAATAATATTTGCACCATAAATAGAAGATAATAAAGTACCTTAAGTCCTCAAACAAAATTATTAATGTATCAAGATACGTGCATATTCTATACATGTCCAGGTGTATACAACCTGACTTTGTGATAAATTATTACAATGATCTTATTACAAATCTTGGTTATGAATATGCTAAAAAGGTCTAAAGAGGAGCAATTGTTCATAGTTAATGAAATCAGATTTCAAAAAGAAGTGACTTCTAATGGGCTCGATCTTACAAAATTGCCAGATGTCACCATCATGATTAAATTTATCTGACTAAGCTAGACTAAGCCAGCAATAAGAAGAAAATAATTTATCAAGTCCCCCTGCCAAGGCACTCATAACCTTGGCAAGACCATTAAAATCCAATAAATAAACACTGATGGAAACCTCAAAAAATATACCATTAATAAACAAGACAGAATAACATCTTGGACAAAGAAGTGCACATTATAAATAGAGGTTGTTTATATGGGCACAGTCATCTCCTACCCAGACTGTATGGACATAAAGCCATCCTCTGGCAAGGATGACATTGTTCCTTCAAGAAATACCAAAGGGGAGAACTTAAGCTTGCGTTACTCCTTAAAAATGGTCAAGACAACCATCCAGCCCTCCAGCTAGTTGCAAATAGGCTAGTCCAGATGTCTATACTCCATTTGCTCCCATGATAACATTGCTTAGCCAGAGATCCCTTTCTATTCACTCCAAAATCACATGGGACTTACAGCCTCTTTGGAGCCTGCAGAATAATGAGACCTACAGCTAAACTGCAATATTGGCATCTAGTATTGAAAAGTGAACACATTGCGCTGGTGTCACTCTCTGTCTTGGTTCTTTCAGGTCTTTCCTCCAACTGTCTATCCTGGCGATTCTTTCTTCCATCAAGATTTCCCATAATACTCCAAGACTCCTTGGAGGTTTTTTGCTATTGCTTTTTGTCGTGGTTTAACCCCAGCTGGCAACTAGACCACGCAGCCTCTCACTCACTCTCCCCCTTGTGAGCTGGGGAGAGAATCGTAAAAGTGAGAAAACTTGGATTGAGATAAAGGCAGTTTAATAAGTAAAGTAAAAGCCACACATGCAAGCAAAACAAAACCAAACAAGGAATTCATTCACTACTTCCCATCAGCAAGCAGGTGCTCAGCCATCTCCAGGAAAGCAGGGCTCCATCACGCATAACGGTTACTTGGGAAGACAAATGCTATCATTCCAAAAGTTCCCCTCTTCCTTCTTCTTTACTTTAATTCAGCGGTACTGCTGAGCATGACATTATATGGCATGGAATAGCCCTTGGCTCAGCTGTTCAGGCTGTGTCTCCTCACAGCTTCTTGTGCTCTCTCAACCTACTTGCTGGTGGGGTGGGGTGAGAAGCAAAAAAGGCCCCGACTCTGTGTAAGTGCTGCTCAGCAATAACAGAAATATCCCTATATTATCAACACTGTTTTCACCACAGATCCAAAACGTAGCCCCATGCTAGCTACTATGAAGAAAACGAACCCAGCCAAAACCAGGACAGATCCCAACACAGAACTTCAGGACAAACAGAAGTTCAGAAACACGGATACTCAGAGGCCAAAAGTAAGCAGGATCACATAAATAGACGTATTCAGTGTGAATATCGCTTTCAGGATCCTGTTGTGATTTTCAGATTAATGCATTCATTACATAAAAAATATATTTTGTGCTTTTCCTAATCCCCTCAGCTTTTATGTTACACCATCATAGAGTTCTTTGTGAGCTTTAACAATTTATATTTCATACAGTGCAATAACCAATCCCTAGCACTAGAGGAAAACCTCTTGGGAAATATTTTGCCCATTAGGAGGACAGCAGATGGCACTACAGCCACTTTCCAAAACCATGAGATCAGTACAGACGATGAAGTCTAGAAAGTGATAATTTCATTTCACTGCTGTTATTTTACAGATGCTAATCAATCATCAGAGCTTTATCTATCTAATGTGCTAAAACTCAGCCCTGATTTCAGAAGATGGAGTCTCAGTAATTCTGAGCCATGTCCCGAGGCAGTCAGAACCGTGGAATAATGCATACAGATATGAACTACTCAAGGCCATTCAGGTCAATTAAATGTCTATGGATTTAAGGAGAAAATCGGTTCTTTCAAACAAGAATTTTTTGTTGTTTTAAACAAAAAGAGATGGGGGGGATGTGTATATGTAGGTGTCAAACAGAGGAGTCTTAATTTTCATCTATTTCTCTTTTTGGAAGACTTTGAGTGAAAAGCATGACAGAAGAATGGCTGATTGATCCACCCTTGCTTGCACAATGATCACTAATGTATTGATCATGTCTTTATCCAGTAGTAAACTTTAGCAGGTAAAACCCACCAAAACTAGATTGTTCCTTTTGGTTATTTTTGAACAACTCACAAACTTCACTGACATTTCTGTTAGTGCAATGAGGAAAGCTTTTCTTTTTTAATGTAGACATTCAGTGATAAACATCACATGAAATGAGGCAGAATCCTGCCAGAATGAGACACTGCTCTGCACAGACATTTCTGTCTATGGAGAAGACGTGGACTCAATGTTCTAAAAGGTCTTTTCCAATCTAAATGATTCTGTAGTGAAAAAGGCAGTAAGACACAAGCTCTTCTCTGACATTCCTGAATATTATCCTGTCCAAACCAAACTTCCTCCATTCTTTCTGAAGCCACCTCATAAATATTAGGGTTAAGATGTCTGAACCACAGCACTTGCTGCTTCTTTCACCATTCTCTTTTCTCAGCCTTCTTGTTGGTTCTTTCTTTAAGGCTACATCAAAAGCGAGCGTGTTATTCCAAAAAAAAAATCAAAAATAATGTCTCCACAATGAATCCACATGCAAATCTCTCTTCATATCACAGCAGAGTTTCTGCAACTTCCTTTTCTCTGTCAAAAGCTGCTCTGTACCATCATACTCATTCAGAGAGGCAGCGTATGTACCCACCCAGAGGCAGCGTTGTTCTGCTTTGAGCTCACAGCTTTTATGTTATTGTTTTCATGGGGAAGATTGTTACAAATAACCACCCCTGTCAGTAGAGTTTGGAGCCATAATCTAGCGAAAGAAACATGGTGAAAAATAAAGAGGGTGCGACATAGCAATGGTGAGTGGGAGGTATATGGTAACAAAGAAAGATGTCCATGTACTTATCAGTATCTTAAATTAGGATTAATGGTTCGTCTGTTACTTGCAGGCTCAGAATTCTCTTTCTAGGACTGTGAGTATAAAAGACACAAGTAGCATAACAACAACAGCGCTCAATCACCTAATCAACAAAGAATCAGCTTATGCTTTTTCATTACTTTATGCATAAAAAGGCACCTATAACTGCATAAAGTGTACGTCGCATTCTGACTTGAAAATGTGAGCTGTGTTTTGTTTATATGAGTGGTAGCGCGCAGCGTCCACTTTGCACAGCCACTGTGGAGCCGCCTGTTCTGACCGACACACTCAGCTCAGGCTGGCGTCTGCCAGGATAAAAAACAGCAGCTCAAGCTTGACTTGAAGGTCCGGAGTGTTCCAAGATCAGGATAATGGAGGGCTGGGCTCACTGTCTCCAGTAACCTAACCAAAAAAAAGAAAAATCAACCTTTGCAGTAACCAAGGTTGACTAAGATACTTCAGCTATAAGGGAAGATGGGAAGATAACTTTACTTTTCACTGGGGTTTTTTTCACCACTCAATGAAACTCCTGAGAATTTGGTTCTCATCTAACTGCCCCTTTTGGGAAACAGAAGCCAATTTGCAACAAGGATCACATCAGGATTGTAGTGAGCATTTTTGTGGGTTCTAGTCTAGTTTTGACTGATTATATCAGTTTTCCAAACTCATCCAAGTCAGTTAGAACATGCTGACAATACCAAGGTGGTTATCCAGTCTCATCCCAGCCTCTCTGAGAAGCATAGGGAAATAATCTGGAAACCAGCCACACTTCCCCAGCTGTGAGTGCTGCTTGGATATGACAGCTTTTGGCTTGTGGAAAGCTGGTCAAAACTGTTTCCTGGCTGTTCTTGTGAACTTGTGAACAGACTCATGCTGACCTCCTAGTCTGCTCTAAACTGTACCAGACTGAGAACCACAGGATTTTGGCTCAAAGCAGTGGTGAAAGTAACAGATTTGCAGCATACACCAATTTAGGTCTGTGTGACAGATAATTGAGTTCAAACTTTGGATCTTAAAAAAAACAACAAAAAAAATTCCTGAGCTTCTTTTAATTCGGTTTTAGTTTTTATTTTACTATGATTTTGAGGAAGTCACGCCTTATAAAAATAACACCTAATTAGCATACACATGTTTAAAAAAAAGAAAGTTCAAACAAAGATCTCCCAAAATATTGGACACCAAATGCTTTGAGATAAGGGAGAGAAGTCTTTCCAGTCATCTCATCCAGTTCAAATTTTGCTTTTGTAGTATAGAAGGAGCTGTATACAGGGAGTGCCCAACTGATCAAATAAAAACTTAACATTTGTTTGACTATGCAGAAGAAGTTAAGTTTCTATTTAAAAATGACACCCTTCCTCATCCTTAAGAGTCATCAAATTGACACGAGCTGCTTGATGTCCATGTCTATGTAGATATATGTGCATGTGCATATGTATATATACATATATGTATAAAAATTTATATACATATATCACTTTAACCTTCTGTCATGTCTTCATCACATGGAAAGATATATATCAATAACAAGTGAACAGGAGATTGTGTGCTCAAGTGCAGTTTTACACTTCAAAGTACTGGCATTTCTGTCAACTCCAATTTGATGGTTTCGGAGAATAACTACAGAGAATAACACAGTTATTTAAATGAGCAAAATTGCATGGGCAAATTGGGCCAAAGTGATTCCCCACTTTTATGTGTGCAAAAATATACATATAGTTAAAAAAAAGATGACCACTTGCCTCAAAAATCTCATGTTTGCAACTCTATCCTAGAGTGAGGTTGTCTGGGTTCAAACACCAGTAAAAGGATCTTGCCTAGATTTTTTACATGATTTTTTTTCTCCTTTTAAAAGGCTTCTACATATACTTAGAGTTCATTGGCTTGTTGATGAGTCTGGATGTAGGAAGATAAAATTATTAAAGTGTTAGTTTTCTGACTTTAATTTTCCAAATGCATGTGGTTAAGTCCCTTGAGTGAAATAAACATATTGATGGAGGAAATAGATAAAATCTTCAACCTTTTTCTCTGTTAATTCCACATACTCTTGAACTCCAACAGCTTTATATTTCTCAAGCAAAACTTACGGCAGATGATTTACAATTTATCTAAACATGTTGAGTGATAGCGATGATTTATTTGTAATACAGAAAGAAGTTATTGTCATTCTGTGATTCTAACGGATTGAGCCATCAGAGCAGTGCTGATGTATGTCTGCCATAAACCAGACAGCTTTATTACATCAGAGATTCAGTTCTGCAGCTGTGTTTAGAGGCAATTCCATTTAAAATGTGCCTATAACTCCCAAAGCCAAGACTGGCATATTTGTTTACTTTCTTGCTCAGTTTGCCAGCCAAAGGTTTTTTAGGCCAAATTGCACCTATACTTGGCCCTGGAATCTGCCAGATAATGAGTTCAGAGCTTTCTGCTTGAGAGACACATATAGTTGTAAATTAACTTAGAAGATTTGGTTCATTAAATGATCATTTCAGAATCCTTTTCTCAAGAATTTGTGATGTGGTGAATTTATTTGCTATTCATTCTGGCTCAACCATCTTGCCCAGAGACATCTAAACTGGCCAAAAATCAGAGGTCTGTGCTTTAGCTCTTTGAGGGTTTTGTGGCTTTGTGGGTGGTTTTTTGTTTGGTTTTGTCTGGTTTTTTTCCTAAACACCTAACAGCTCTCCAGTTACTGAGAACTGCATAAAGAAAACACATACCGGACAGAGAAGGTAAACAGAAAAACATGAGTTGAATTTACCCTTGTGAGTACCACTCACATATAACATAAACACCTAATCTGGGCTAGATTCCTCACTTTTCCGTGAGATGAATCACACAGGTGACACCAGGGGGGCAAGTCAGAAGCTGTTTGCATGTGTCTGCACTACAGCTGACTCAGTCAAGTTTGCTTTTACAAATGCTCCAGTTACAAGGAAACATGTCATGAGCAGAGGAGAATTTCTGGTATGGTGTGGGCAGGCAATTGCAGATCTGCCAAAACTAGCAGACTTGCTTCAACAGACATTAACCAAGGATATGGACCCCATCCTAAAATATGAAGTTGATTTTCAGGGCACAAGAAATCCAGGAA
>VZSF01000254.1:229-72900 GCA_013398295.1 Chionis minor
CTCCGCCTCACGGCCCCATGGAGCGCGGCCCCTTCCCGCCCGCCGGCCATCCGGCGGGAACGCGGCGGGATCCCGCGGCGGCACCGGGGCCGGGCCAGGCACCAGGAAGCGCGCTGGTGGGACCGGGGCCGGGGCAGGGCGCCGGGAATCCCGCCGGTGGGACCGGGTCTGGGTCCGGACCAAGACAGCGGGGATCCCTGCGGCGGGACTGGGACCGGAACTGCGTCTGGGACAAGGCACCGGGAATCNGCCCCTTCCCGCCCGCCGGCCATCCGGCGGGAACGCGGCGGGATCCCGCGGCGGCACCGGGGCCGGGCCAGGCACCAGGAAGCGCGCTGGTGGGACCGGGGCCGGGGCAGGGCGCCGGGAATCCCGCCGGTGGGACCGGGTCTGGGTCCGGACCAAGACAGCGGGGATCCCCGCGGCGGGACTGGGACCGGAACTGCGTCTGGGACAAGGCACCGGGAATCCCTGCGGCGGGACCGGGTCTGGGACAAGGCACCGGGAATCCCTGCGGCGGGACCGGGTCTGCGTCTGGAACAAGACACCGGGAATCCCCGCGGCGGGACCAGGGCAAGACGGGGGGGGGAACCGGGACCGAGTCTGGGACAAGACACCGGGGATCCCTGCGGCAGGACCGCGGCCGCGAAAGACACCAGGAAACACTCTGGTGGGACCGGGACCGGGGCAAGACACCGGGAATCCCTGCAGCGGGGCCGGGACCGGAACTGGGTCTGGGCCAAGACACCGGGAATCCCTGTGGTGGGACCAGGGCAAGATACCAGGAATCCCTGCAGCGGGACCAGGACCGGGTCTGGGTCTGGGACAAGACACTGGGAATCCCTGCGGCGGAACCAGGGCAAGACAGGGGGGGGGAACCGGGACCGTGTCTGGGACAAGACACTGGGAATCCTGCCGGTGGGACCGGGGCAAGGCTCCGGGAATCCCTGCGGCGGGACCGCATCTGGGTCCGGGCCAAGACACCAGGAATCCCTATGGCAGGACTGGGTCTGGGACAAGACACTGGGAATCCCTGCAGCAGGACCAGGACTGGGTTTGGGACAAGACACTGGGAATCCCTGTGGTGGGACCAGGGCAAGACACTGGGAATCCCTGCGGCGGGACAGGGACCGGGGCAAGACACCAGGGAAACACTGTGGTGGGACCGGGTCTGGGCCAAGATGCCGGGAATCCCTGTGGGGGGACCGGGTCTGGGACAAGACACTGGGATTCCCTGTGGCGGGACCAGGGCAAGACACCGGGAATCCCTGCAGCGGGACCGGGTCTGGGACAAGACACCGGGAATCCCTGCGGCGGGACCGGGGCTGGGACAAGACACCGGGAATCCCTGCGGTGGGACTGGGTTTGGGACAAGACACCGGGAATCCCTGCGGTGGGACCGGGTCCAGGACAAGACACCGGGAATCCCTGTGGCGGGACCGGGTCCGGGACAAGCACTCCGAGGAAACTTTGTTTTCCTCTGGTGCTTGCCCCGGTGCCACCGAGGGTTTGGGGTTGCTGAGGTGAAGCATCTTCCAAGAATCTCTGGCTCCTCCAGGCGAGACATCTCTACATCTGCGACTTCCACAAAAACTTAATTCAGAGCGTGAGGAACAGGAGGAAGAGGAAAGGCAGCGACGACGACGGTGACTCTCCAGTACAAGACGTCGACACTCCAGAGGTAGCGAAACACCTTGTGTTCGGGTTTTTTAGTTTGGGGGTGGTTTTTTGTGGGTGGTTTTTTGGTTTTTATTGTGTTTTTTTCCCCTAATTGTTGTGTTGAACTTGTTCTGCGCTTTTTAGCCCACAGCGTGTGCAGAAAGGGGAAGACTCCTGATTCACTCAGTTCTTAATGTACCAAAAGTAACTGAGTTTTGCAGTGTGTTTTCTGTATTTGTTGTGCAGAGTGGAATGAATGAGGCTGTCTTGCCTGGGGAAGAGAAGGCTCCGGGGAGACCTTAGAGCCTCTTCCAGGCCCTAAAGGGGCTCCAGGAAAGCTGGGGAGGGACTCAGGATCAGGGAGTGGAGCCACAGGATGAGGGAGAACGGTTTTAAACTGGAAGAGGGGAGATTTAGATGAGATATTAGGCAGAAATTCCCTCCTGTGAGGGTGGTGAGCCCCTGGCCGGAGTTGCCCAGAGAGGTGGTGGATGCCCCATCCCTGGAAACATTCCAGGCCAGGCTGGACGGGGCTGGGAGCAACCTGGAATAGTTGAAGATGCTCCTGCTCACAGCCGGGGGGGTTAGACTGGGTGGCCTTTAAAGGTCCTGTCCAACCCAAATTATTCTACGATTCTGTGTTTCTTTAGATTATTTTTAAGTGCCTGCTAGTTCTCTCAGAAAACTGCTATTTTCAGCTTTCTCCTTCTCAGTGCTTCCTCTCCAGCGTCCTCCTAGAAACCTGCCCGTGGCAGAGGGTTGGACTAGATGACCTTTAAAGGTCCCTTCCAACCCAAACCCTTCTGTGGTTCTATGAAAAGGTGCTTCGCTACCTATCGGCACACTCTATCTTCTGAGGGAGCTGACAGCCTGAAGGGAATTGCACACGGGAGCCGGGATATAAACGCTTTGCTGCCCCGTCCCTCTGATCCTTTCCTTCCGTGCTAAACGTGTTGCAGGTGGCTCCTGCCGTTACTCCGTTGCCCGAGTCACGTTAAACACAGAAGGTTTAATGATAGTAGCTCTTTGTTTTCACCCCTCGTTGGGGCGAGAGACGTTCGGCGAGCTGCGCTAGAACGGAGCAGGGAAGGATGGGGGTTTTCCCCCCTCTTTTCCCCGCTGGAGAGCCGTGAAACCTCGGGAACGACGCAAGGGAGCTGCAGCTTTCCAACCTTCTGCACAGGGTGCCGGGAGAGACTGCACCTGAGGCGCTCGCTTCCCTGTCTGTGCCCTGGGTTATTTCCAATACAGCCCGGCTTAGCAGGTGCTGTTCCCTCTGTTAATTTTGAGCAGAGGCTGTCGTGCATGCCCAGTCCCTTCCAAGAGGGATTTTGAAAGCATTCTTCGGGAATTGCTCCCCAAGTGTTAATTTAATGGCATCCGTATGGTCAGCGTGTGCAGATAGCAGCAACGTACGTGACGAAACCTGGTGCAGAAATCCTTGCCTAGGGGCACGTGGCTCTAGCCTGAAGGCTAAGAGGATCCTCTAAGAGGATTTTAGGGGATTGGGAGTAGTTTGATGCCGGGCTGTGTTGTTTGTCTGAGAAATATGTGGGATTGCTTCTTTGAAAGTTCCCTCTAAAGCCAACGTTCCCTGTGGCTTCAGGTGGCTCTGCGGCACAGCGGTAATCGCAGCTCTCCTGCGAGCCTGTCTGGTTTGCTCACGCAAGAGTTATAAAACGTGTCACAACCGATGGATAGCTCTAGAACAAGAAAGCAGGCTTTTTTTTTCTTTTTTTCTTTTTTTTTTATTTTAAATGGCATTACTGCAGGAAAGAAAACTGCCGGGAAAGTATTTTGGAGGAGTTTCAACTGGCCGTTTGGAGAACGGCGGTATGTTCATCCCACGTGATTCCTGTATGCCTTGGATGCCCGTGGGCTCTTGACCTTCTTTCTTTTCAATTGCTATCCAGTTTACTAAGGGCTAAAAATACCCTTCTTCTGAAGGCTTGCAGGGCCCTCCCCTTCCCATCGCAGTCGTGCCCATCGTTACCTCTTAGAAGCGATTCCACAGCGCTGGCAGCTTCAGGGACATGGTGGGAAGCTGCCGCTCCTCCTCCGTGTGGTGCTCTAGGGCCCGGGCTCCCCACTGCGACTCGGGAAGTGGGATTCCTGCTGTGTGAGCTTCAGAGCACCAAAGGACACCCGTCCTCTGCCACGCAAGGAGGCGTCACGGCCAGGTCGCAAAGTATGCAGTAGCACTGCCATTGTTTAAATATCCTGTGGTTGAGGCTGCTAAATGAGTTTAAAGCGGAGTTGAATGCCTTAAACCACCTTCAACGCAGTGAGTTTGGGGGATATTCCTGTAATTGCAACTGCCCTAGCGGGATTTCCCATTCAGCCTGCTTCCTTGCCTTGCTTCCCCGCTCAGTCACCCGATGGAGCGCTGCGACGTTGTCGAGGAGGGTGGGGGGGTGCGCTGTCACTGGGAGAAGCGACGTGATCAGAGTTCACGGGATTCAAAACCGAGGGGGCACTGGGTTAAGGCTGTGTGTCTGCGCCCCTGCGAGGACCTTGTGCAATTCTCTCAACTGTGGGCTCGCACTGAAGAATAGTTTCGGAGAGCTGTGCCCGTGTGCGGCACTCCGGCCTTGCGCCTGCGTAACCAGGGCACGTTTGGAGAGCAGGAGCAGCTGTTTTCTTCTCTCACCTCAAGCCAAAAAAAGTTGCTGTTGTAGACTTTTCCCTGCTTCTAACCCGTGCTGTCTGACGGTGCCCATGTGCCCTGTCTTATGTGCCACTTGTGTAAAATTTGATGCCTGAAATCACAATATGGAGCCTCCTTTGAATCGGCATCTTCACACGTGACAGTTGTTACTGGGCTTTGCGCTGTCACGCCCAAACTGGGGAACAGTGAAAAACCCAGGACTGATTAAAGGACAATAATGAGTTCTGAATATTGTCCGCTGCTAACGGGAGGCAGAGCCGCGCTCGGTAGCAGTGAAATGCTCTGAAAGCCACCTGGGCTGTTCTCCTTTCCGCTGGAAGGTGCGGGATGGAGTTTGGTTTTTGTCAAAAAAACCTGATCTGCTGAGCTGACGGTCTGTGCTTGTGTATCGGTGAGAGTCCCAAAATGTTTTTGTGAGGCGAACTATTTATGATTGAATCCTTTTCAGTTACATCAGATTGTTTTCCCCCTCTTCTCCCCCCCTTCTTTTCTTCTAGGTTGATTTATATCAGTTACAAGTAAACACACTTCGAAGGTACAAAAGACACTTCAAGCTACAGACCAGACCGGGACTGAACAAAGCACAGCTCGTTGAAGTACGTATGAGTGTTTGTTCCATAATAGAAAATGCAACTTGCTCCGGCATGCGGTTCTCTATACAATGTGATCCTTGCATAAAGAGCCTATGTAATCTGGATTTTATGAGAACAAAAGGGAACTGCTTATCTAGCTTCCTTCATTGGCCACAGCTCCCGAGCCAAGTAAATCAAAAGTAAAAGTTCTTTCCACAGGAGGGACTCGTAACTTCCGACAGGAGCGTGCGCTGCTTAAAAATACCAAGTGTGGGGTCGGAACAGTGAGGGGTTCTGCGTGTCCCTGAAGGCCACAGAATCGGGGATTTGTGGTCTGCGCGTCAGTCCCACCTCCACCCAAATTCTCCTGCTGAAAAGAGCTGGAAACTGAGGGGCAGCAGTGGAGCGGTAGCGCGGCTCGGACTTTGCTTTAAAAAGCTGGTTACGGCAAACCTGTGTGTTTCTGTGTATGTAAAGTAGGGAAACATGAAAAGCAGGCTGCTATTGATAATTAATTCTGCTAATTAAAACCACTGGCCACCAGAAGAAAGTGAACTTTATGAAATCAGGTTTTTTTTCTTCTCCGTATTTCTGGAAGCGCTGGAGCTGTGTGCGAGCACCGCTGTGTGCAAGCAGCTTTGCTGCACGGGCGTGGGATTTTCAGGGAATTCCTCCGCGCCGCACAGGATGCGGGCACAGCGTGCCGGTGTGGCTCGCTGCGGGAGCCACAACGGGGAGACACGGCTGCCGTCTGCGCCATCGGTGCAGCCGCGCTCTCCCTGGCGCTGCCGTGCAGGCATTTTGTTGCTCTCTCCCTTAATCTGCACGGATTAAAGGCGAGGTTCTTAAGCGCGTGGGCGACCCCGGGGCTGAGCTACCCAAGAGCAGCGCCGCCGCCGCCAGCGCGGCGAGGAGGAATTTAAAGTCAGTCTTCTGTTCTGCGTGTGCGCAGAGGTCGGGCTGGCTCGTGAATGAGCAGGACTGCGATTCGAAGCAGCACGAGCAGTTTTTGTCCCGCAAAGCTGGCGTTTGTTAGTTTCACAGGGTGTTTGAGCTCGGGCTTCTGAGGCTGCTTGGTGTGATTTGTGTGACCTGCAGGTCTTGGTGAGCCGTGGCTGCAGGTGAGTGATTCCGTGTCGCCTCTCCCGGCGTACGGCAGCTGCTTCTCCAGCTGGGGCCCCCTCAAACTGTTCCTGCGTGGATTTTCTGAGGGCGGCGTTTGGAAAGCTGTCTCACTCACTTGCTGTGCTAAGCACTCAGCCTTGCGCCCCGTGGTGGTTAAATGCGCGGTCCCATTTCTCTCACTTCCTCTTGCTCATTTTAATCTACCAAAGTATTCTGCAGAAAGCCGGAGAACGGGGCAGGTACAGTATTTTTGAGGAGTTTCTTTTAAAGCTGGTGTTCGTTTTGATGAAGGAAAAAACTTCCGGAGCGACACAGGCGACTCGAGAACGGTTCAGAGATTGTCACATTCCAGCGGTTACAGCGTGGGGAATTGTCCTCGCTGACAGCTGTTTGGAAGGGCCGAGCGTGGGGTTACGATTCTGGGTGGCCTCAGTCATGTCGGTGTGTGCCGGCGGCCCCCGGCACGGGCGCTGGGCAGCAGCCCCTGGTCCTTGCTGCGCCCGCGCTCCCGCAGTCGTTCCCTGCTGCGGAGCCGAGCTCTGGCCGCAGAGGCGCAGTCACACGCCTGTGCTCGTTTCCAGATTTCCCCCCCCCCCAAAAAAAATTGTTCTAGCGGTTTCCTTAGGAAATGAGGAAACGTTACATTGGGTTCACGGTTCTCGATAAAACGGTCCTCGTTTGACCTTTTTTTATGACTGGTTAAGACTTTAGAAGGGACGTAGCTTTTAGTTTCTTCTTTTTAAGCTTCTTGGTCAAGCTTTTAAACTTTGTTTAAAGCAGTAAATTTAAATCTGAGTCTTTGGTTTCTGCATGCACGAGTGGTTATTTAATTTCCTTGCGTTCTTTCTTTATAGATAATTGGCTGCCATTTTAGGACAATTCCAGTGAACGAAAAGGACACCTTAACATATTTCATCTACTCGGTGAAGAACGACAAGAACAAGCCAGATCTAAAGATGGATAGCGGGGTTCATTAGACGGAAAAGGTCGGGACTGAGACTCAGGCTGCAAATCAAAAGACTGAGGGTTTTTGTTGATACGCAAAAGCTTTCTTTGTAACTTCCCCCCCCCCCCCCCCCCCCCCCCCCGGTCTCTCTGTTTTTTTTTTTTTTNCTTCCCCCCCCCGCCCCCCCTAGAGAGTTTGTCTCTGTTTTATTTTTCATAACCTTGCTGATCTGTTTGAAAACCATCTCTTATGAAACAAATTTCCTTGGCAAAAGTATTTTAAATAAATATCACTGATATCGTTGCTCAAGTGGGTGTGTCTGTAACTTATTTAGCGAGTTACTTGTACCTAATAGTTAAGCTTTGACTAATTATGTAAGAATGTTAAAATATTTTTCAATTAAAAGTGTGCCAAGGGTATATTTATGAACGTACTTCAGGTTCTCACGATGCAGTGCCTTTTTTATAAAAAAAAAACCTGCGGCAGGCTTGGCACTAGGTTCTTTTTCCTAAGGTGAGAGGCTTTAAATGACGGTTCCGGTTGTTAGCTGGGCAGAAATGGCTGAATAACGTTTGCTTTTTTCCCCCTTTGGAAAGAAGAATTGATGGGGGCTTTGATTTGTTTATTCATCTTGTCATTGCTGGGATATGTGCTTCCAGGCACGGCCGCCTTCCCGCTCCCGCTCCTGTATTAAAATGGAAAAAAATGCAGCTCTCGAATTTCAAAGCTGGAAGCGGGGGTGAAAAGCCTGCTGGAAACCGGGCCGGCAGTCCTTCCCCTTGGAGAGAAATCCGGTGGCTGCTGCCTTCTCCCTTCCTCTGCGCGGGCTGTCCCCGGAGCTTCACGGGAGAGCGGGAGACGGAGCCTGGGCTGGGTCGATCCGGTGTCTCCTAACGGGCATATTCGCTCTTCTGCATTGCCGTAACCTGTGAAAAACAAAGCCAAAACAAAACCAAACCAAACCCAAAACTTACCATAACATATGAGAAAAATATCCAGCAATGCTTTGGCTTTTAATTGAGCCTCGTGGCGAGGTCTGATGTTGAAGAAGATACCAGGAACGACCTGCCTTGTTTGACTGTTGTGTGCAATATGATTTCTTTCCGCTTTAAGCCACGCGCCTCGGCTGGAGAAACGGCAGAGGGAGGAGCGTTCTCATCTTCCAGCAGCAGAGGAGTCGGCTTCCACTTGTTCCGTCAGCGTTTGTCGCACCGCTTAACCTTGTCGGAGGTTTAAAAGCTTTTTCCTACCCGGGGGAAAAAGGAGACGGCGGAATGTCCGTGGTCTAAGCCGCTCCCTGTTAGGTGAGTTTTTTTGAAACCTGCCGCTTTGCTGGCGGCGTCGCTGCAACCGAGATGCTCCGCTTTGCCTTTTGCTCCAGTGGATTATGAATTTTTCCGGGAGCGGTGAAAGGAAAGTAACGGAAAACCACCTACTACTAACTTTACTGCCCAGATTTGCATCTGCCTGAATGTTTTCGCTGCGGCTTTGGAAAGCCGTGAATGCCGGGCCTATGCGACAGGAGAAACTCGCCTGCACGACCGCCGGGAGCTGCGTGCCCTGATTGCTGCTGGAAGCTGTCGCAGGACTTCGCACCAGAGCAGATACCATATGTTTTCTTAGCGTAGCACTGACTTTGGATATTTTGACTGCGGGTTGCCAGATTTATGGGTGGTTTGTTTTTTTTTTTACCCTTAATTGATGATTTGGTAGGAAGCCCAAATGGCTCAGGAATAATTACACAAACCAGGCTTAAAAAGCCTGCGGTGACACAAACTGTTTGTTCAACAGTCGGTAGCCTAAAAATTACTTGGCAAAAACAGTACGCGCAGATTTACTTGAAACATTTATTATTAGCTATGTATAATCGCCCTCCACCCCCTCTATCCAGCCCCCGTTTACTAACGGAGGAAGAAAAACCAGTGGTCGTGGTATTCCATGGTGCCCATGAAACAGGCTGGTGAGTGACAGCCCGGCTCCAGCTGGCTTTCCTAAAGCTTCGGAACGGAGGTGAGTTTTTGGCTGTTTTGCCCTCGTACCGCGGTCGGTACTGGGAGGTGACTGTGTGACTCCAGCCTCCCCCCTCGATACCCCTTGAACTTATTAATTCTAATATTTCAAGGTATTCTCGAAATAGTCTGTCTTCACTTCCCTAGCTGTTTCCTCACAGGGCTAGCCTAAAAGTAAAAAGCCAGCATTTTAACTTAATTCTGGGTTTCTTGTATTTCAGACGAGGCTTGATTGATAAAAGCTGCTTACGTGTGGATTTTTACGTTGCCTTAACAGACCTTGCACTGGTCCCATCCACTTTATACATCTTTCCGAATAAACATACACACACTAGTGTCACTGTTCTAGTAGTTTAAACGCTCGTTGTTATGATTAAGCAATTTAAGGTTTTACAGGTTGCGTAGTTAATGCAGGTGGCAGGATGGATATAATTAAGACCTAAGTGTGCTTTAGTACTGTTAATGCGAGTTTTAACTTTTTTTTTCCCCCCAGTGGAGTTTTCAAACACGAACGGTGAAAGTTTGCCTTTTGTATGTCCGTGTATTTTAAGATGTCTAAACAGAACGCAGGAGCCCGTCTGCGGACGTGCCGGGGACCGAGGAGCTTTGGCTTAAACCAACATGAAGCGCGCTGGCAACGGAGCCGTGGGAAGCTGCGGTGCCGTGGGATGCTGCCAGCATCCCAGTCCTCGGCACCAGGAGGCTCAGGCTGGAAGTTTCCTCATCCAGACTCGTCGGGAACGTGGTGCTGCGTGGCGGGAAGTAGGCTGATTGCCGGGGGATGCGTATCAGGCTGCATCAAGAGCTTCTGCAGTCTCTTACACCGTTACAGAAATGAAGGCAGCTACCAAATTGGAAAGGAGAACTTCCCACTTATCCGAGATTCCCAAAAGGTATAGCAAGGACATTTTTCTGCGGTGCAGAAAGAGTCACTGTCTTGTGGTGAGAAAGGAAGTTTCTTCTCTTGGTGGTGGTTTGGTTTTTCCCCTTTGTTCCGCGACGGCAGAATGACATTGCTGTCTCCACCACCGCCGGCCTCGCAGCCCGTCACTGGCCATTGCAGGGAATCACGAAAGATATCCTCGCTCCAAAGAAAATATCCCTGAAAGATATTACCAGGTATTTAAGTAGTTAGATTATTGCTTTAGCAGCGCTTTAACATGACATTCATTTCCAGTGAGGGGGTGGGGGTTTTTTTTAGCTTTTGGTGGGATATATGTGGAATCAGTGTGTTTGCGGGATGCCCTTCCAACAATGCAAATGGGAGTGCAGGGCAGGATGAAGATCCCGCGTTCCTGCCTCTGCTGGCGTGGGCTGGGACCGATGGCAGAACTTCCACCGACTGACCGGCTGCCAGGACTCCACCCCGGTGTTTTCGCTTTGGGAAAGTAAACTTGCCAAATAAGTAGTTTTAGAAAAATCAAGAGCTTCCACGTGCACGTGTGTACTGCTTGGTACAATTTCTCCTGCGAGCGGACCTGCAAAGTAGGTGCGTGCTGTGCTCCAGAGAGCCGGAGGAATCATAGAATCACAGAATCACTTGGGTTGGAAGAGACCTTCAAGATCATCGAGTCCAACCATAAACCCATGCCAAAACCACCCCTAACCCATGTCCCTCAGCACCACGTCTACAAGACGCCCCTTATCTGTGTCTGTCAAAGTAAGAGGCTTCCCTAGGCAGCCCAAAGCTCGGAGCCTGACGCTGGAAACCCAGAGTGTGCTTCAGGGTGGAGGACACCCTGTCTGGTTTTAGGGAGAGTGAAATACGTAAAACCCTTTTAAACCCTTCCCTCAGTTTGACTGGGAGGTCTCTGGCTTTACAAAGTCGTTCTCACTTGGTTCCAATCTAGTCCCCTTGGGGAGTCCTGAAAAGTTGCCTTTTATTGGATTTTAGGGGACTTGAGAAGCCTTGGGGGCACATATAAAAAGTCCTGTTTTCTCGCCTATATAATGCCATCCTATTTTAGTGTCCCTGAAGTATTGGTAAGTTCTGAGGTGTTGGCGTTTTTAATCTAAATTTCCTGACGAAGAGGTGTTGCCGGAAGGCTGAACGAGGGAATACCTCTTCCTACGTTTTGTCACTTCAAACCAGGATGGGCTGCCCAGCGTTTACTAACTCAGTAGGAATTTTGCTGGGCTGCTGTAAGCAGCAGCTGCTGTAAAACGCTCCTGCGGTGAAACAACAAAACCCCAGGTTGGTGAGAGCATCACCCCTGGGCGCTGCCGGCAGTACCGGCCGGCCGGAGGAGCGTTGACCTTCCCGGGATAACAGCGCAGGGTCTTACTTTGGGCAGCAGAGCAGCGCGTCCCGGCTGCAGTAACAGACCACCTCGCAGCCCTGCCCTTCCCAGAAGTGGTCCGGCAGACCGTCGTGGATCTGCCGGAGGTTCTCCGCGTCCCGGCGGATGCCGTGGCAGCCCGGGTGCCCCAGGGCTCTCCTGGAGCAGGCGGGACGCCCGGCGGGGGCTCCCAGGAGGGAGCCGAGCAGAACCAGTGCCGGCACCATCCTCATTCCTGCGGCGGTTCCTGCGGCCGGGGCCGAAGAGAGACCAGGTAGGTGACACGGGTGGAGCTGCTCAACAGATCGCTTTCCCAGCTTGCTTTGCTTCCTGGACACAATTTTCTTTCCCGTGGACCTTTGGAGGTTTGAGCTCAAGCGCTGGAGCGTGTTTTCTCCTAGGAGGGAAATAATATTGCAGTAGGATTGATATTCATTGCTTCCTGTGTGACCTTGGCAGCCCTTTCATCGGGAATGGAGGCTCCTGTTGCTGGTGCTGTTGTGTCTTTGGCCTCTCACCCTGAGAAAACTGCTCTGGGCTGGCAGTGCCCGGGGCGGTGTACGGGGATGCGGGGATTGCTGCCAGACCGGGTGGTCTGGGCCCCTTCCCTTCCCTTCCCTTCCCTTCCCTCTCCTCTGCCTCAACCCCAACCCTCTCAGCGTGTCCNCTTCCCTTCCCTTCCCTTCCCTTCCCTTCCCTTCCCCCAGAGAGCATAAGAAAATCTGGGAATTCAGATTCCTGTTGGAGATCAAATCTACACCTCGATGCTCTTTGACTATATTTTTCCATAAGATTTTGTGAAAATATTTTTTGGAACACCAGTAGCCAAATAAAATATTAAAAAGCGGCCGATATGTTCGAGAGCATGACTGAAGTGAAAATACGCTCTTGTGTATTTTTGAACTTCTATCATAGAAGCAAAACTCATTGAATGATCCCTTTTAGTTTCCACGAACTTGGACGTGAACTTTTGAGTCGGAGACTCCCATAAACTACCAGTAATGGAGCCTTGGGGATCTATTTTTTAATTACCTTAGAGTGCGGTATTGAATAACACGCTGTCTTTATTAGTTCTAGACCTCAAAACTACTTCTCAAATAAAGTAAACATTGTTCTAGCTTTGCCTGATGTTGGTTTTCAGACTTGAGTAAAGAATCTGTATTATTATAATAATGGCTTTATTTTGTAGGAGTATAAACACGGCCGTTACGAGGCTCAGAGAAGTCTAATGCTGGAAGAGAACGAGTTTGTTTAGACTATACCTTGATAAATGCCAATGTCAGGGGGTACAATTTAACGTTCTTCTGTTCAAATAAATTGAGCTTAATTATTTAAGTATTTAATGGAAGAAAATTTCCATGGAAGTGAAATTTAGGAAGCAGGGGGCTTATGCCTTTGTTTCCTGTGATTGGATTATTCTGTGAGTTCTTCCCCTGAGAATGAGGCGTTCATAATTTCTTGCTCTTGTGTATAGGTTTGGGGGGTTTTTTTATTCCTAATAATTTGGGTGATCTTTCCCCAGCTGGAGTTCAGCCGGATTGCTCGTTTGAATCCGTTCCCAGCTGCCTGGCTGCCCAAAGCTCGTAGGAACTCATTCCCTGCTGGAAACAGTCAGGTTTTCTACGGCCTGGCACGTCGCTGGATTCAAATATCGCGACCGACAGTCGAGGTAACTCGCGACCTGCCGGGGGCGAGAGCAGGGTATCGCTGCAGCGCGGCACCGCGGGGGCCCACGTGGCTCCACGCCGGCAGCGGGGCGTCACCGTCGGGTCACCACCGCTCCCCGGTGCTGTTATTCAGAAAAAACTCTGCGCTTCTTTTATTGCAATTTTATTGCTGCTTAAATATTTCCTCCGGGTTGGGTTTTTTGGGTTTTTTTTTTTTGTTTTTTGGGGCTTTTTTTTCCAGATCATAACCAAAAGGAGACTGCTAGTCAAAAGACCTTCCTTCAGAAGGTGTTTCCTCCCCTGGGAGAGACAAGTCCCTGTGTGTGAATGAAGGGTGGCCGAGGACCCGAAGCGTTTCAGCCGCTCCCCGCGCAGCATCGGTGCGGATAAACTGGGCAGAACTCCCAGCTGCAGAATCCAAACTGCTGCCGCTTCTTCTCCTGAACACGCTGGCGCAGCTGATGGAGCGTCACCCGCTGCCTGGGTAAAGGGCAGAGCTAGAACCTGCCTATTTCAAATACCCACCTATTTATTCCAAAATACACGGCGAAGACCTCATCTGCTTCTGCGTACCGCGGAAACAGCCTTTTCTCACAAAACAAATCAGGGAAATGGGATGAACAAACCATTGAGTTGAGGCGACTCAAAGGCTCGCTGCCAGCCAGCGCCCTCCTGCGCGTCTGCATTTTATAAAACCTTCTGAAAAAGCAGCGGTGCCAATCGTGCCGTTGCTCTATCGCGACTACGGCATTTCAAATTCCCACAGGAATAAAGCCGACAAAACCCATTTAAAATTAGCTCCCTGCACTTGCAGTTCTTTCCGGTGAACGGCGCAGCGTAAGTGAAGTTTGCGAACGGGCACGGCTGGGGTAACGAGCGCTTTGGAATAATTTGGAGTTTTGTATGAAAAGGCGAATGGGGCGAAATGGCAAAAATTTATATTTGGGGTGCGTGCGGTGAGTCCGGAGCCGGTGCTGCCCCTGCTGCCTCGGCCGGCAGCATCCAGATTATCCCGCCAGGCAGTTTGGGTCTGCGAGATGCGGGTGTACTCAGAAATGACCAAAAAGTCCAAGTTCCAGCCTCCTTGGCCAAGAAAAGGGGAATATTTCACGGGAAGCGGTGCCCTTTAGAGGCGACGTGCTGTTAGCGGGAGCGCAGGAGTTAGAAATGGGGAAAACCGAGACAGGGCACAGAGTGTGAGTGTCAGCACCCCTAGCGGTCCTGCGTGTTTGGGAAAAGATAAATATTCCCAGTGTGGTCTGTCGGCCATCAAATATACCCTGTGGAGTCACTGCGCAGCCTCTCCAGTTGCCCACAGCTGAAATCAAGGAATAACTGGTTCGCTTCTGGTGGGTGGTCTTTGCCAGTCTGCCCAGTGGCCTGTGCTGGGTTAACAAGTTTCACTTAAAGTGAAACAAATTTAATATATATTTGCTTCTTAGTGTGCATTGAATTCAAGAGCTACAAGTATCTGTTCAAGATAAAACGTCTTTTCTTGCTAATCTGTTTGTCAAGTTTCAGTTTCAGAAACACCTGTGAGATGCTGAGCATTTAATATTAAGGTGTGCTAGTGCGTAATAATTAGGTTTATTAGTGCATTCCTAAGAAATCATTACACAAGAGCTGCATAATTGATAATATCATGATGAATTTCTTTTTTCCATTAAAAAAAAAAAAAAAAAAGATCCTTCAAATCTCTTTTGCTGGAACAGTTGGTGCATTGTCAGGGCAGCAGCTATTCCACCGAGGATGAACTCAGTGAATTAGTGCTTTGTAATTCCCATCAATACCAGGATTCTTCCCAGAAGCCGAGTTCGCGTTAAAACCCGCTTAGTTTTCTTACAGATGGCAATTCATTGTGAACGCACCTCTCCCCGCATTCAGCAATTTTGCAATAATGCTGAGCACTGGAAGGCAGGACAGTGTGTTTAATGACTTCAGGTGTTAACGCGTAGCACGTACCCTTGAAGAAGGACGAGACAGTGAGAATTCTCTTTAGCTGCCTCGCGTCCACACGTCCATCTTGAACAGCATCTCTTGCCTGCGACTTATCTGCTCCTCCCAACTCCTCTCCTGCCTGTTCCTGTCTGTTTCTAACCCCTCTCCGTGACTCCCGTGGGCAGAACACGTGCGCAAGGATCCGTGCAGGAGCAAGACCTACCTTTCTCCTCTGCTCCGCTCCCTTCCGCTTCCCCGGCAGCCGTGGCTTCGCAGATGTGTCCCCGGGGGAGCGGGAGCCCGCGGGATGAGTGGGGAGGGCGGGCTGAGGGGAGACGCTCCACAAACAGCCCTCTGTTTGTCCTGGCCTCTGACTGTGCCAACGCGCCCTTCTCCAGCCAGGGGGATGGGATGGGATGGGGATGGGGATGGGGATGGGATGGGATGGGATGGGGATGGGAGACTAGAGCTGCCTCGGGCAGTCGCTCCCAGCCTCGACTAGGGGGAAACGGACGTATCCCTTCCAGCAGGAAACGATGAATTCATCCAGGATCGGCTGAGAAAGTGGGTCCTGACGGAGGAAAGCACAGCATCCGGGATGCGGGAAGAGGAAACACCCCGTGGAATCACGGTGTCTTGCTGCGGAGCACGAGCAGGTTGGGGAGCGGGAAGGAGCGGGCTCCTGGGATGGCACTGGCAGAAGGAGGTGGTGGCTGGAGAGATGCCTTGTTTCACATTGGGTGGGATGCACAGACCTCACCAACAATCTCATGCAATACTTTAATTCCTGACTTTGGGATTCTTTTCAGGGTTGGTTGTTTTTTTTTTAAACTGAGTAATAAAACCCCCTTTAATTACTTTAACCAGGCTGCTCATAGAGCAACTGATGGGAGGGCCCATCGCTGGAGGTTCAAGGCCAGGTTGGACAGGGCTGGGAGCAGCCTGGGGTGGTGGGAGGTGTCCCTGCCCAGGGCAGGGGGTGGCACTGAGTGGGCTTGAAGGTCCCTTCCCACCCACACCAGTCTATGGTTCTACACTCAACAACGCCGGGCGTTGAGTTCCTCGCTGGCCAAACACTGAATTAAGAGGTAGCGTGTTACATTGAATGGTATTTCAGGGGAAGTTATTTTGGACTAATGTCCAAAATACCTGGTATCATAAAAACACGTAACGAGTTTCTTAAATTGAACTGAAGTGTTATACATTGAGGGAAGATCCTCTTGAGGCTGAAGCACGTGTCCTCGCGTTTCTGCTGCCATTTGGTCCTCGTTCTGCTGCGGCTGTTCTGGATCTGGGATGGGTCAGCAGGAATGCACCTGAGCTGTTGGGCTGTGATTCTTCCAGTCGGCATCGTTCCGATCCTGGTGCTGCTTTGAGCGTTTGGTTTCCTCCAGCACAGGGGTTTGCCAGGAGCGCCAGAAGGTGCCCCCGGGGGCGGCAGGGCTGGGGGCGGAGGGCAGCGGGACGCCGGCTCAGCCTCGCTGGAGGGGATGGGACGTATCGCGTGGGCGCTCCGAGTGTGGGTGCCTTTTCAGTTAATTGCAAATAAACTGCGGTACGAACAATGTCAGAAGATGGTAGTGAAAGCGTATTAGGATTATTCCCTTGCTGCCCATTTTAGTTCTCTTGTGTTTTCTGGGGAGTTTCTGTGTTTCCAGAAGGTGTTTTGCTGCCTGGGAAAGCCCTCTTTGGACAGCAGGCCAGTGGCCTGATAGTTCTGTTTGTGAAGTGTTGGGGATAGTTTCCTTTGGGATGTGTCCTTCTGCATCTTGAGAAAACACAGTTCTAACCGAGCTGGGGTTTTACTGGTGGGTTTTTTCCTCTCCCTCCATAGCTCCATGTTTGATGTTTTCAGCCACTGAAAACATTTAGGAACAGGAGGAAAATTTCTCCTTTATGATGCTGCTTCAGAGTGGAGACTGGGAAGAAACTTGGGATTTGGAGGAAGCAAAAGTTTTCAGGAAATTTCAGCAAGCCAAGCCTATGTAGGAACGGCTCTGAGGTGTGAAGAGTGAGGTGGTTTATAGGGAAAGGCACCGAGGGGCAACGCAGGCGCCTTGGGAGAGAGGAAAGTACCAGGTGGTACTTGCAGATCCTACCTCCTTTCCCTTCCCTCTTTGTCCCTAACCCACCACCCCAAATGTCTCCGTGCTGACTCTGTCCCCCTCCCTCTCTCCAGCCCTGGTGGCCTTTTCCTTATTCCGGGTTTACTCCTTTGCCCAGCCCCGTGTCCCAGCATCGTTCACCTCACAGCGCTGTTCTTCCTCGTGCTTTCCTGCCAGGAATAGTTCTGGGCATATAAAAGCTGAAAGGACTTTTGCCACTGAGTCTCACCAGAACCTCTTCATTTGTTGGTAGATAATAATGAGGTAGTTTTAGATGCTTATTGAGAGGGAAAGGATTTGTGTTTCTCATAACTAACATAGATTAATGGTTATGGTTCTTAAGTACTCATCCCATTTTCACAAAGTTGTCCATCCAGACTCTCTCGTCAAAGGAACCGTTGCCTTCAGCATCTTTTCTTGGGTAACTTCGAGTCAGTTTCTGAAGGCTTTGTATCTGTGAACGGTTGTAGCTCCTGAGCAGAACTGCTGTTGCCTATACCAGGTCTTTATGATTCCTACAGCTGCTGATAGCAAATGTCACCAGCTTTAGGGATAATACACAACGGCTGGCAAATCCACTAGTGTTCATGGAGCTAACAGTGCTCACAGCTGTGCGCTTGGGTTGTCTCAAACCTTGTGAGATGAAGACTTGGAAGACTTGTTTAACTACACGTATATATGTACCCCAAATGAAGCCCCACACAAGGTGTTTAGATGTTTCGCCCAAACGTACTGCTGCTGGCAGGTACAGCATTCTGCTGCCCTCTGAAATACATCTGAAAAAGGCACATCCCTGCCTCTGTTAGGGGGTGAGGATGGAGAGAGGGACATCTCTTGCTTGAGTACGGCGTTCAGTGTTGGGCACCGCAGTATCGGAGAGACATTGAGGTGCTGAAGCGTGTCCAGAGAAGGGCAACGGAGCTGGGGAGGGGTCTGGAGAACAAGTCTGATGAGGAGCGGCTGAGGGAGTTGGGATTGTTCAGCCTGGAGAAGAGAAGGTTGAGGGGAGACCTTCTCACTCTCTACAACTCCCTGAAAGGAGGTTATAGCCAGGGGGGGTCAATCTCTTCTCCCAAGGAACAAGCGACAGGACAAGAGGAAATGGCCTCAAGTTGTGCCAGGGGAGGTTTAGGTTGGATATGAGGAAAAACTTCTTTACCCAAAGGGTTCTCAGGCATTGGCACAGGCTGCCCAGGGAGGGGGTGGAATGGCCGTCCCTGGAGGTATTTCAAAGCCGGGCAGACGTGGTGCTGAGGGACATGGGTTAGGGGTGGGTTTGGCAGTGTAGGTTTATGGTTGGACTCGATCTTGAAGGTCTCTTCCAACCCAAGTGATTCTGTGATTCTGTGAGCTCCGCAGCCCCCCCTGGGGACTCCTCTGAGCGAGGCGGGACAGTGCGCTTTACTGCTGCAAGGGCTGTCTTAAATGTGCTGCAGGCCTTAGGCTAAGCACTCTCTGGGCTTCTCGACCATAATGAATAAAGAGGAATTTTACTAAAATCCCTTTTAAATCCAGGCTTTTATTCTGGACTCAAAACAACACGTCAAAACATCAGTGGCTTATGTGTACAGGCTACAGATTGCAGCTGCGTAGCTGACATTTCAGAAAGACTGCTCCCTGGACTTTTGGGTAGCAAAACTACAAATCACAGCTGAAACCTTTTTTTGAAGGATATTAGACTTGACACTCACCAGAGATAAATAATATGGGCTTATTTGTAACGTACGTCAGCGCAGCTCATTTTTAATCAGCTTTAGCTACAAAAGACCATTTACTGTTGTAGTTTACTATTGTTATAACCCAGAAAAATCGACAACGGCATGTTATCTGTGGAAATGTGAAATTCAGCTTATCAGTCTTTGTTGCTGAACAGAAGCTGAGCGGGGATGAAGATTATTCTCCTGTGGAGACGCAAGATTTACAATGGATACCTCTCACACCGCTCTCCCAGCTCCCTACGGTCAAGAGCGTTACTTTTCTGATATTCTTCTATTAGATCAATATTCATGGACCCTAATTAAATTGAAAAAACAAGTCATAGACTGACGTCTTCATACGCCTTTTTTGGTGACCCTTAAGCCAATAAAGAGTATATTTGTGCTTTTCATTTCCGTGAGGAACAGTTTCAGTAACTCTTTCAAGGGTACTCAGGTGTTGCGTATTTATCATTATCACTCTAAACACTTCCCAGAGCTTTTAACTTTTCATTTAAATTGAATATGTCAAATCTTACCATATATCTCTGATTCCCAAGGTCTGATAAGAATATGTCTTTACAAGGTATCTTATACAAGGTGTCTAATTTACGTGTATCTATAGGTCCTCAACTTCTCCTTATGCAGTCTTGCTTGGATCACTGGAATGATGGAGAACTCCATCCAAGGAGTAGTCACAAGTACTCCCCAGACTGTCCCTGCTTCAGCGGAGACTGAAAGCTTCATGTTCAGAGTATGCAGAACTTAATTATTACTTTATAATCTTTGCACAGGCCCTTGATTGTATTAGCAAGACCTGAGAGTGGGCATTAGGTAAGCATCATGCAACTCCTCCATTTGGATCTAGTAGAGTTCAGCATGTTTGGACAGGAAGTAGCCCAAGAAAAAGGACAATTTTGCATAAAGCGAAAACTATGAAGCAATTTACTGCTGTTTTCAGCAGCCTTCGCTCTCATTAAGTTTGACGCACCCAACGCATGGAAAACACAAAAATAACTTGACCTGTGAATGCTGTGTGTGTTTATGTAAATGTTTGTATTAAATTAACATTTTTTATGTATTGCCCCATGCCTGTCGCCACCAAATGAATCAGGACGTATCTTTCTCCTTAAAAAACTTCATCACCATGTTTGCAGGATACCCAGGTCCATGGCAGCACACCGTAGAAGCCGTTCCAGCTGGGCTTTTGTTTCTGCATCACAGCACAAAAGTTTAATTGCCTCTAGGACACACGTTTGCAGGGGAGTTCCTGCTAAATGATTCATGTTTTGGGGAGTTTTTCGGTTTATGGTTTCTTTTGTAATAGTTCAGCAGGGACAGCAGGCGAAACTTTCCGCCTGGTGCCGCGCGTCTCTCGGGGCGGGATCTGTGAGAAGGGGGCTGGTTAACCGGTTCGAAAGGTTAACTAGTTCCCTCTTGCCCACGTACTTTACTCTGTTCTCTTGGCCTGTAGTGGGACGCTCTCCCTGGGATTCACAGCTTTCTCGAGTAGTAATGATTACTAGAGTTGTAATTACATTTAACCCCTCTTGCCAGTGCCGTTCCCCGCTGCCAGACTCGTTAGTTCTGCGGCGGTTTCACCAGACCGCTTTTGTCAGCGCCAGCACGTCAGCGCGCGCGGTCCGGGCACTGGTTTTATACCCTGAGATGTGATAAACCACCCGAGCACAGTCACTGAGAGGGGTTGTGCAGTTTGGCAAACCTGCGCTCGGAAATTCCCGGCACGCAAAGCAGCAAATCGACTCCTAGGTGGTGGATATTCGCCGCGTACAAGGTCATGGTGAAGAGCTCGCGCCTGAAAGCTGTTTGCATTAAAGATCCCGGGCTCGCTTTCTCCCCAACTGAACAAACACGGGAAGGCTTACTTAAATCCTAGTCCTCGTTCTGCCAGTTCTTGAGGGCTTTTAGTTATCCAATGGGAATGTAATTCATTGTTAATTGCGTGCTATAAAGCTGGATTTGCTGAAAAGCGTGAAGACTCCCTTGGTTTGAATATTCCTGCAGTGTTTACTGCAATGTTCTTTCCTTTGCTTGCCTTCTCTGTTGCACATCATGTGTAATTAATGACTTGGTGAGTTTTCCTTTTGGATAAGGATTCATTTCTGCACTGGCATTACTTGACAATGAGCCTAATTTAATGTGAAAAACCTAAGCATAGCTCATTTTCTCCTTTTTCTTATTTTTTTCTACTATTCCATTTCAGTCACTGTCCTATCACATGTAAAGCTCGGGTGGCACCACCACCACCACCGCTCCCGAAGCGTTGAAATTGGGAAATTAAATATGAATGCCGATGGCAGCATCCCGCAGCAGCGTGCCAAAGGTGGATTCTGAAGTGGAATGAATCAGCCTTCCAGTGACCACAACTTATCCCTCTCTGGTCACTTTTAATCACTAGGTAGGTAATGATTTTTTTCAAAAGGGTCACTTTGGCAGGCATCGCGTATTGCTTTAAGCTTTTATTTTCCCAGTTTATGTCTTGAAGAAGGCACACATCATTTAGAGGTCGTTTTGGCACTGACTCCCCTGTGGCTGAGAGTCTTCTTAAAATTAAGCCCCAGGGCTCGGTTCTGCTCGGGGTGGCTGATGGAGGAGCGGGATGAGGCATCCCTGTACCAGCTTCCTGGAACGTCCGCCCTTGGTCTATGATCACAGAATCATCGAATCCCAGAATCACTTGGGTTGGAAGAGACCTTCAAGATCATCGACTCCAACCATAACCTACACTGCCAAACCCACCCCTAACCCATGTCCCTCAGCACCACGTCGGCCCGGCTTTGAAATCCCTCCAGGGACGGCGATTCCACCACCTCCCTGGGCAGCCTGTTCCAAAGTACCTCGTTAAAAGTATGTTAGATATGTAAGCGAGGGGGAGGTAGGAACTGCTAGGTTTTCCTAGCAAGGAAAAAGGAAACTGCAAGGTTTTCCTTGATAACTTTCCCTAAGAAATAAGGTATTTAGCACAAAGACTTTGTGCAGAAAGATTAACCCGTAATGGGTGATGTTGGTGCCAGAGGGATGGAGAAGGCTTTCCCGCACAAGAGGAAATGGCAGAGGAAGAAGAGGAGCAGGGAAGGACCAGGCAGCTGGGGAGGATTTCTGAAAGTCTGTGGCTGTGCCCATCATGTGAGACCATGGGTTAAACATGCCGGGGGTTTGCAGAGCCCTTGTAGCCCGGTGCTTTTTGGAGGCAGATGTCTAAACTCCTTTGCTTGGAAAGAAAGCAAGAGTCTGCTCGTCTCTTTCCGTGGGCCAGGAAGGGAGCCGGGCGGTAGTTCAGTGGTTAGCCAACTTCCAAGGAAGTTCCTTTCTCTGCAGCTCAGGAGAGCGCTGTAAGCAGTGGGATACAGGTTGTGCCAGGGAATTGGCAGCTGCTGTGGAAGGGAAAGAGGAGAGGGTAACTTCTCTCCATCACGGGCAAGGCAAACTGGTCGGCGGTCTCAGTTCTCAATGCCGAATGGAAGCACGATGAATCCCAGCCAGGTTGGTCTCTGTGGTCCTGGTGCGTGAGCTACCACCCAAACAAACCTTCCCCTCGCCACTGCCCGTAACCTTCCCCTGGCCACCACCCAAACCCTTCCCCTCGCCACCACCCAAACCCTTCCCCTCGCCACCCCCCAAACCCTTCCCCTCGCCACCCTCCAAACCCTTCCCCTCGNCCACCCCCAAACCCTTCCCCTCGCCACCCAAACCCTTCCCTTCGCCACCACCCAAACCCTTCCCCTCGCCACCCCCAAACCCTTCCCCTCACCACCACCCAAACCCTTCCCCTCACCACCACCCAAACCCTTCCCCTCACCACCACCCGCATTTTCTTGGCGCTCGGGAGGGCACCCACTGGATGGGGCCCTGAGGCCGAGCGCTGGGAGGAATGCTGGGCTCGGCATGTTTGGGATCGCTGTTTTAGATTAAAATGATTAAGCCCTGCTGTAGCTCTGGCCTGTTGCCACTTAAATTGGCAACTTGCATCCCAATGATAATGGTGGCAGGAAAGCACTGATTTTTTAGGGTTTTTTTTGTAGGTGCACAGCCCACTACTTTAATGCATACTTTACTAAGCATCGATCTCGTTCGAAAAGTAAGGAGTTTGGTTAAAAAGAAAAAGGAGATATTATAACAAAATTGTGTAGAATGTCAAATAATTTTTTTTTTAATATCATTTTTAATTCTAGCAGGCAAACACTGTATCGTTGTCATAGGAGTTATAACTTCTAAAGTATCTAAGTTCACATGATACCCAAGAACCTGGCTTTGTCACCTCGCTCATGTGAGCAGCTCTCTGAGACAAGTGCTATATGTGACTTGCTTGAACAAGAAATGCTTCGTAGGAATATGCTCTTGAGCGCTTACAGAGGGACCTGATTCCCCAGTTCGCCATATTGTGCAACTGGGGTCCAGTCTTGCAACCTTTTACTCACAAATATTACTCAAAAGTAATATTTGCTCACTTTTATTTGTCTTTATGGAACCACGTGTGGATGCAGGAAGAGCAGAGTTTGTTTGTGGGTGAGACGGGCAGTTTCAGAGCAGGTAAGCGGGAGATTTGGCTAATAAAGTATTCTTAAAAATAGATCCTTTAAACTTTTTCAGCCTGTCAAGAGTAAAAATATAACCTGACTCATTGACTTCCTTTAGATATTAATGTGCAGCGGAGAACAATGCAACTACCGTGTAAAGTTATCATTTACTGAAGCTGATATTCGATTTCTTGTACCCATCATCATCGCCCCAAACGGTCACCCTGATATGTGGATATTAAGCCTGAAGTGTGCAAAACGGCACGGCTCCTTCCACCCTTCCCGACCCTCTGCTCCAGGAGGGAAGTTTCGGCACGGCACTTGGTCTCGGCGGCGGCGGTGGGGAGAGCGAGGACCCCTGATGCTGCTGAATTTAGGAAGGACGCCAGTTCTGCCATTTGAGAACACGGAATTGAAGCCAACTGCCTGATTGCTCATCGTGATAAAAAACATTTTAAAAGGTTGATGGCCGAGTTGAAGCCCTGAAGATGTCTAGCCTACGGAGAACCTGGCAGGCACGGTCTCCGCCTCCGATGTGAGTTGTAGCCAGCGGCGTATGTTGGAAAGGAAAGAGGAGGCATCACAGGAAACACCTCGCGTAGCCAACGTACCTCGTTACTGTACCAGAAAGCCGTGAGGTTTGTATAATTCCCTTTGGACAACGTCAGCTGCGCGACGCGGTGGTAAGTACTGGCGTGCAGGACCGGCTTGCCTTAGTGATATTTCTTAAACAGGCTGTTCGGATTTTTTCAGAATGAATTCTCCTTTGGAATTACTTTTATTTGTGAAAGCCTGACTTGTGCCCAGCTTCTCCCGCTGGTCAGTGCCTTGGGGCTGGTTTTTCGCTTGTTCCCGCCGTGCTGATCACGGCCCCCCCTTCGCCCCGACCTGCCGCTGCCTGGAGAAATTACACCCTGATGACTGTGAACCCCGTCACAGGGCTCGCTTGCGAGCATGATGGTCTCGCAGCACAGCGCCGAGTATGAACACACAGATTTTTGGATATAACACGGCCTATTTCAGCCAGCCTCCCGGCTGCTCTGCCCAGAGGCTGCAGGGATGCGCAGCCCGAGGGCTGGCACCCACGGGTGGGTGGCATCTTCCCCCCCCCATGGCGGGGAGCCACCCTCTGGCCGGGACATCCCCGCTCCAGCCGGTGGACAACCTCTCCTTGAATGGCTTTTTGTGCTCAAAACCTGAGGGAGCTTCAGGGTTAAGTTTCCGCTTGTGAGTCTAAGAGCAACCCCTTTCCCTTGGCAAGACGCGAGTGTGTGAATTCTGATCGCTCCCCTTCGCATCCCTCCGAGGAAATGAAACCAAATAATTGGCATTGGATTGAGCACCTGTGGCATGTAAAAGACGATTATTCAAATAACTAACCAGGATTCCCTTTCTCTCACACTGGAAGTTCTACAGCAGTGCTGTGACTTGTCAGCCACTTACACGGTGGTCTTCAGGTGCGCCTTTCTTGGATGCACACACGGAAAAAGCCAAACCAGAGTAACTTTGTCATAGAATCCCAGAATCACTTGGGTTGGAAGAGACCTTCAAGATCATCGACTCCAACCATAACCTACACTGCCAAACCCACCCCTAACCCATGTCCCTCAGCACCACGTCTGCCCGGCTTTGAAATACCTCCAGGGACGGCCATTCCACCCCCTCCCTGGGCAGCCTGTGCCAATGCCTGAGAACCCTTTGGGTAAAGAAGTTTTTCCCAATATCCAACCTAAACCTCCCCTGGCACAACTTGAGGCCATTTCCTCTTGTCCTGTCGCTTGTTCCTTGGGAGAAGAGATTGACCCCCCCTGGCTATAACCTCCTTTCAGGGAGCTGTAGAGAGTGAGAAGGTTAAATAAGAATTATAATCTCATGGCACCTTCCTGCGGGATCGCGTCTCCAACTTCCCCCGCGCCGGGGAAAAAATAAATAAATAATAATAAAAAAAAAAAAGAGGGGGGAAAAAAAAAANAAAAAAAAGGCGAAAAGCAGCCAAAAGGCCGCGGCTGCGCTGAACGTTGTTATTTGGTGCCACCTGGTGTTCGCGGGGCCGGGCTGGGGCTGGGGCTGGGGCTGCCCCGTCCCGTCCCGTCCCGTCCCGTCCCGTCCCCGCGGAGGAGCCGCTTCCCAGCGGGACGCGGCGGCGGATCGCGGGGCCGGGAATGCCCCGGTATCCCGAGGGGCGGCCCCGGCTCTCCCGGCAGCTCCCGGGGGCCGGCGGAGGCCGTTCCCCACCGGCCGAGCACCGCGGCTGCTGCCCGGCAACACCCGGCCCTTCACTGGGACTGTCAGTCGACCCTCGCCCTCACCCCCCCCGCCCTCTTTTTCTTTTTCTTTTTTTCTTTTTCTTTTTTTCTTTTTCTTTTTCTTCTTTTTCTTTTTTCTTTCCTTTTTCCTTTTTCCTTTTTCTTTATCCCTTTCCCCTTTCCCCTTTTCCTTTTTTCCTTTTTTCCTTTTTTCCTTTTTTCCTTTTTCCTTTTTTCTTTTTTCTTTTTTCTTTTCCTCTTTCCTCTTTTCCTCTTTCCTCTTTTTCTCTTTTCCCTTTTCCTTTTTCCTTTTTTCCTTTTCTTTTGTTTTCTCTTTTTTCTTTTTTCTTTTTTCCTTTTTTTTTCTTTTTATCCTTTTTTTTCTTTTTTTCTTCTTTTTCTTTTCCTTTTTCTTTTTTCTCTTTCTTTTTTCCCTTTAAAACCCTGATGACTGCACCAGCATCGCTTCAGGCCCACCCTGTCCTCCCGTGCCCGTGGTTCCCGGTGCGGCTCCCGTGGGTGGGCAAAGCCAAACCTCACTGGCAGCCCCGGCTCTGCCCCGCCTGAGGGGACGGACACGCACCGGGCAGAAAAATAGGAAGATGTGGGCCGTGCGTTCGAGCCAGCCCGAGCTTCGTGAATACTAATGAAAAAGCCCAAAGCCATTTTTCCCTCCCGGCTGCTCCGTTATGGCAGAAAGAGTCAGCTGGGACGGCCCTTTGATGGGCGTAGTGCTGGTTTTACCAGACCCAGCGGACTGCCCTTTTAGAGCTGTAAGATTGATCAAAAGAAAATGCTCAGCTACTCTAATACTTTATAGGCGTGTTTCGCTCTTGTACTATTTAATTTCTGATAGGCAAGTTCAGGACTGGACTAATTTACTCCTGGCGTGAAGCCTGGGATGTGACACGCCAAAGAGCAGGACGTAATAACTGCAATTGGACGGAGGAGCGCGGGGCAGCACAGGCTTCACACCCCTCCCTTTACTGCTGGAGTCGTGGGGTAAAATCTACTCTTTTTGCCAGCTTTGGTGAAGGTGTAAATGCACACGCAGAGTGTAATGGCTTTAAATCTCGGATTCCTACTTGCATGCGCCAGATGGATCTTGTATAAACGTTCCACTTTACAGCATGTTAGCATTTGCTAGTAGTTAGCTGGGGGTTATAGCTGCCAGACTCCTCTGTGGCAGTTTCCAGGCTTAAAAAAAAAACAGGCGAAAAGAGAAAACACAAACACAAACAGACCCAACAATCGCCCACACAAGCGGCAACGCCAGGGTAAGAGATAAAACTGATTTTAAGAATCGCGTCTACCTGTATTTGTGCTTAAGCCATACTTGATTTGTCTTGTCCTGACCTGAACTACGTGGGGGACGTGAATTATGGGATCTGCAAGGAAAACTATCTGTTTATCCATAACCATTTTAAAAGTCTTATGAATGTTAGCGTGTTGTACGCAGGATTATGGTTATCTTAAGAAATGTGTATATAGTTGCTTATGTGTGTGTATTTTTCTTAAAAAGAAGTCTGGAACCTAGATAGGCTGCCAAATTAATTTAATCATCGTGGAACTTGACGATACAGGCCAGACCTATTTTCCAACATAGGCGCTACCGTATATGAAACGCGTTTGCACTCTCTGTATGTGCTAAACGCCTTCGTCTTTGCTGACCAGAAGGGTCATTCTTACAGGCTACGTCTTTAAGACACGACAATCTGCATTTTAGTAAGCTACTAATTCTTGCCTCAAGTTCAAATTCGGTCCTCTCCGTACCCGAGGTACGTGTTAACGGTCTAGTATAACATGCTTCAGAGTGCTTACTTTTCATGCGTGTCCTTTTTCCATTTTCCTTGGAAATTAACCTTGTCATTGATGAAAAAAAAAATACTTAGGCGACTCCAAAAATGCGGAACAAAAATTCACCGGTTTTGTGATGGCCGTGTCTCACGCCGACACCGTTGGCTGGGAAGATCGCCGGGAACGGCTCTGTCTCAGCCGGCGTCTGCCTCTTGCTTCCCCTCTGCTGCCTCTTGCCCTCTCCCTCCACAACTCTCCTGTGCTCCAACCAACAACCGCTTTTGCCTCCTCATAAAAAGCACGTCAACACTTTAATTGCAGTGTCACCGCTACAGGTGTATAATGAGAGGTAGGTGACGCCGAATTTTTTCACTGTGTGGGTGGTGAGATGGGGTGTCCCAGAGCAGCTGTGGCTGCCCCATCCCTGGAGGTTCAAGGCCAGGTTGGACGGGGCTTGGAGCAGCCTGGTGTGGTGGGAGGTGTCCCTGCCCAGGGCAGGGGGTGGCACTGGGTGGGCTTGAAGGTCCCTTCCCACCCAAACCATCTGCGATTCCATGATTCTATGATTTAATCCCGGTGACCCAGATGGTGCATCTCCTCCATCCCTCCCCTCTCCCCCGAGCTCCTCGGCAGAGGAAAGGCTGGCTGCGATCCGGCTGCCCCCTCGGTGGGCCAGCACCGTGTATGTGCTGGGAATATTCCCTCTGGAACCGCTTGGATCAGCTTCAGCAGGTCCCCACAGGGCTCGGGGGTTCGGCTGGCCCGTTTCTCTCCTCTGCGAATCCCGGCAGGACCGCTGAAGGCAACGGGCTCTCAAGAGGGATGCTGAATCCGGAGCAGTGCGGGGTTTGCTCCTCTGCAAAGGCAAGTTCAAAGTCTTTTGTGGTGAGGGAATATTTACTGTGGGTTTTTCCTTAAGTTCCTCCTGTACTTGAAGAAGAAAACACTTGTGGCTCATGCGACCACAGCCAAATGTCACAGCTCTACCCGTTGCCTTCCTCTGCAAGATTTTGCCACCGTCCCTGGGTTTAACATCAGATTCTGTCTCGCACAGCGTTGCTGGTTGAAAATTTTTTCACTACGTTTTTTTTTAAATGTAGTGAAAAAACGTCTGGAAATTTAATAGCCGTACTTCCCGCCACGGGAAAAACCCGTTTGCAGCAAAACGAATCGTTACCCATCGCTCTAATTGCCGGTCTGATGATTAAACTTTGCCTTGGGTCAGCCCGTCCCTCTGCCCGAGGATTATTAAGCACAGGTTGGGCGGCCGTTGGTAGCCTTAATTTTGCACTCATGAGGCGTCGCTCCTCCCGAATATCGAGAGCGCTCCGGCAGCGCAGCGTTCCTCTCAAAACAGGCATTAGCAACCAGCTTGCAGGGAGGCTGAGGGCTGTAATCAGATTATTCACCCATTAATAGGACGGGGCCGTGTCGTCCTGCGCTGCCAGGGCTCGCCTTCCCTCGTGCGCCTCTCCTTACGGGAATGCTCCGCAGGACACGCTAATCCTTGGAAGCGCTGGCTGCTGAGCTCACCCTGCATTTTAGCTCCGCGCTGCCGGCCAGGGTTGATATATGCGGAGGAGAGAGGTTTAAAAGGCCCTTGGATGTGGTTTGCTAAAAGCTTATTTACCCTGTGAACGGTAAAAAAACCCCGAAACGTGCGCACCGTGCCGGCCCGTGCCGCTTCCAGGCGTATCTTGCCGATAAAAAAAAAAAAATATCTTTCCTGCCTGCTGAATTTATGGCCGAGATAGGCAGATTACTAGAAACACTTATGTGTTTAATCTTTTCACGTTTGGAGGGGGAGACGGTAGGGCACGGAAAATGCAGTGGAATTGCTTTCTGTTTTCTGGAGATTGTAAATTCTGTTATGGAAAATGTAATAAAGAAGCAGCTTAAACAAAAGGAGTGGCTGCGCGAAATCACAAAATTTCCATTGGGTGAAAACAAATCCAAACTTTATGTACGTTTCCCTGGAGAGATGTAATGTGAATGCTCACAGCTGGTTTTAGTTTCTTATTCCCTGATTAGGTTTAAATTAAAGGAAGGATGTCATATTGAATTATGAAGAATTACTTATTTTACGTATGTTGGTTTACACAGACCTTCTATCACAGCCTGGCTGTGGCACTTGCAAGGACGCACTGAACGCGTGCAGGAAAGTAGCGTTAAAGGTAAATGGGCTGCAGCGTTTCGGTTCCGTCGGAAAAACGGACGCAGCTCCCGCGTCTCCCTGCCCGGTGCCTTTCCCGGGAAGAGCCCAGCGCCGCGCTGTGCCCCCGGCCCCGCAAGGCTGGCTGCCGGGCAGGAGATGGTGTCTTTGGGACCCTCCGCCACCCCGGATCAGAGGGAACGAGCTCCCCGAGGTTTGAAATCCGCTCTGAGGGGAGGTTTTTCTCCCTCTTCCAAAGGGAAGCGACCGTGCCGTATGACTTCCCGAAGCAGGCACAGCGACATGGCACGGCTCGGGCTGGGCATGGGTTTTCTCCGCTGCAGGAGAAAAGGTTAGAAAAGCTCATTTTAAACAATTGGCATGCTCACGGCTTGGCAAATCGGTTTTAAAGTATTCCATGGGGTGCTTCAGCTGTTGTTTTCCTTGCCAGTTATCAGCTCTGCACGAGCTGCAAGACCTAGAGGATTCATTAATGAAAACTACTCCCATAAATATATATATATACACGTACACACACATATATATATTTAAAATAGAGTAGGAAAAAGGAATAAAATACAGCGCTGGTTTGAGTGAGGGGGTTTAGAGGGCTGTGCCGAGCAGTGCGATGCGCCGTTTGGGGTTGGGTGGAAGGGGGGGAAGCTGCCCGGTGCCCTGTGCCTGGCGGGTGCCCGTGCCCGGCGCAGACGAGCAGCCCGGCAGTACCTAGGAGAATCAGGTTCTCAGGCATTGGCACAGGCTGCCCAGGGAGGTGGTGGAATGGCCGCCCCTGGAGGGATTTAAAAGACGGGTGGACGTGGTGCTGAGGGACATGGGTTAGGGGAGGGTTTAGTAGTGTAGGTTATGGTTGGACTCGATGCTCTTGAAGGTCTCTTCCAACCCAAGTGATTCTGTGATTCTATGATTCTACAGGCGCTGCCGCGGCCGCTGCGGTGCCCTCACCGAGGGATGCGGAGAAGGTGCTGCCCCGCCGCGGCTGGAAACCTTCGGCGTGCGAAGAGCTTGAGCATCCCGTCCAAAGCTTTGTCCTTCCAGAAGCGTCTCTCCTCCCTCCTCCATGAGAGGCTGTTCACACCCCGCGCTGTTTCCGAGGGGAGGGCGAGGAGCCAGCAGCTGACCCGCGGGGCGACCGCGGCCAACAGAGAGGACCGTACGCTTGCGAAGCGGGATTCTCCGCACCGGCAGGATGGGAGAGGGGGATGGAGATTTGGGGATGAGGAGCCGTTTTGCCGTGAGCACCCTGGGGCGCAGGACCTCTTGGGTGCACTTGCCTTGGCCCCCCTGGGCTTCCCCAACACGCTGTCCCCCAGTCCCAAACAGCAGCGACCCCCCCTCTTGGGGGACCAGGGCCTTGGGAGCCTGGGGAGGAGGAGGAGGAGGAGGAGGCGGCCATGGAGCGGGACATGGGGTGAGAGCGCTGCTGGTTGCCACTCAGCTTTTTGAGAGAAACTGCTTTAAGGAGCAGAAAAATAATAATTATGGCACTGTTATATGGTAGAGCTGGCCCTTCACTTCTGGTTAATTAGTGTGACTTTAAGAGTAATTCTCCTGTCCTACCATTCCATAGAATCACAGAATGGTTTGGGTTGGAGGGGACCTTCAAGCCCACCCAGTGCCACCCCCTGCCCTGGGCAGGGACACCTCCCACCACACCAGGCTGCTCCAAGCCCCGTCCAACCTGGCCTTGAACCTCCAGGGATGGGGCAGCCACAGCTGCTCTGGGCAACCCCGGCCAGGGGTCACCACCCTCAGAGTAAATTTCTTCCTGAAATCTCATCTAAATCTCCCCTCTTTCAGTTTAAAACTGTTCCCCCTCATTCCATGGCTCCACTCCCTGATCCCGAGTCCCTCCCCAGCTTTCCTGGAGCCCCTTGAGGGACTGGAATGACACTATAAGTTCTCCCCGGAGCCTTCTCTTCTCCCGGCTGAACCCCCCCAACTCTCCCAGCCTGTCCTCCCAGCAGAGGGGCTCCAGCCCCCCCAGCATCTAGAACAGAAGGAAGTGAAAACTCCTCAGTGTGCTCGGAAACATCTGATGTGACGCCTGGCAACCGTCATCCCAGCTCCCCGTTTCCATCATCCCAGGGAAAGAACAGCCTGACGGTGATGCCGCGTTGCCCGTTTGCCGGTCACGGCGTGTCACGCTGCCTCCGGTGCTCCCCAGGCAAGTCCCACGTTAGGTTTGGCCCACGCCGCAGGGTGTGCAGGAACTGGAACCTACACAGCCCCTGCGGGGGCCGGCGGCTCCTTCCCAGCCCTTATCCTCTAGGAACTGACTGTATCCTGTTATCCAAGGTACCTTGCCTTACTCACCAGCTCTTCCCTATCTGCTCCTCTGCAAAGTCTTTGGGATGTTTGCAGGCTCCAGCAATAGCTGTGTATAGTGGTAGTAATAATAATAATAATGATGATGGTAATAATGATGATGATGATAATAATAACAACGCCGTTCTCTTTATTCCCAGGGTTCAGAGAGGCCATGACCATCGGAGAAAGGGTGACCACGGACTGACACTCTCACCCAGAAATCCCCAGCTTCACCTTCCTGTGCCGCTGTACGTATCCCATCTGACTGTATATTTCCATACCGGTTTCCCCTCTGTAACATGGAGGCAGAAGAGACATCTGCTTCTCAAAACTACACCGTAAAATCGAATACCTGACTGTTTTGGAGCACTTTAATGCAATATGAACAGGAGCCATAAAAGTACCTCAGACTGAGAGAGAGAAAGAGAGTCTTTTATTACACGTTTTGGGAAAAAAAACACCCCTACAGAAGAGACAATGCGTATTTCATCAGTTTCTTTACCTTCCTTTTTAAATCAGCTGTGGGACATACAGAGGGGTAACAAATACGTTGATGCTTTTCCCCCCTTTTCTTTCACTCTACGTGCATACCTACAGCTTACTGCGGCTTCTGTGTCCCCTTTCAGCCAGAAAACGTTTTGCTACCGACCTGTGGTGTTCTGCTGAGCAAATAAAACCTCCTGGAACAATACCACTTCTTAGCCATGCCACTGATTTATTTCAGCTTTGAAAAACCGACCCTTTTCAAGTTCCCAAGGCACATATTGTGCCCGGTGTTGGGCTTTGTCGGCACGCAGCAAATGCAACGGGAGTAAAGTCACGGGCACCAAAGCAGCTCCTCATTATTTAGACCAGCGAGTAGGTCTCTGCCTCTCTCGTTCTCAGGCTTTATGGAAAATGGGGCAATGGGCAAGAAAGGTTAAAAGGTACAGTGAATTGCTCTACACACACACAAACACAAAAAAAATGTTAAAAAAGAGAGTTTCCTCTGCTTTGGAAAGCTGGGATTTGCTCCTGCATGCTCTTGGCTGAGGTAGTGACCAAGAAGGACGTTTCTGCTGCCCGTAGGTCCCTGCAGTCCCGGGTCTCAAAGGGAGAAGAGAGAAACAAATTTTCCAGTACCAACTACTCAATTACACCCTCGCCGTCAGGAGAGGTGTTCCGTGAAGTGGGTTGGTGTGTTTTGGACATGTCACTGAGTGATGCATTTAATCAAGAACACCTCGCAGTTGTGAGGCTTGCCTTTTTCCTTCTTTTTTCTTTTTTCTTTTTTCTTTTTTCTTTTTTCTTTTTTCTTTTTGCTTTCTTTTCTTCTTTCTTCTTTTTTCTTTCTTCTTTTTCCTTTTCCTTTTTCCTTATCTTTTTTCCTTTTTTCTTTTTCCTTTTTCTCTTTTCTTTTTTCATTTTTTTTTACTTTTTTCCTTTTTCCTTTTTCCTTTTTCCTTTTTCCTTTTTTCTTTTTTCCTTTTTTCCTTTTTTCTTTTTTCCTTTTTTCCTTTTTCCTTTTTTCCTTTTTTCCTTTTTTCTTTTCTTCTTTTCTTCTTTTCTTCTTTCTTCCTTTTTTCTTTTTCCATCCTGCTGTCCTCCTTTCTCTCACCCCTTTTTCGCTTTTCCCTCTCTCTCTCCCTCTCTCTCTCTTTCTTTCCCTAATAGCAGAGCCGACTGACAAGGAAATCCCCTCCTTGGGTTACTTTAGCGCGCTTTCATGCCATGTTTGCTCCACTTTATTTCTCAGCTTTGTTATTTCCACTCCCCAGTAAAATCTATCACCTTTGAGTGAGTTATTTGCTTTTCTGGACTGCAGCAAATACCACCCACTCTGTTAAGGTCAGGCTCCAGCTCCTTGACTTCGCTATTGTTCCGTCCCTTCCTTACCCACTCTGTCATTGCAGCACGACAGCTCCAGCTGGGAGGGCAGGGAAATCACTCCCTCAAGAGCAGTTTATCATGGCAATAAATGTTATGTGTTTTACTAGGATGCCATCAAAGTTCACCATCACGCTGAAGCCAAAACAATTGTTCCTTTTATTCATCTATTGCACGTACTGTAGCGGGTAGGTGTCTACATCCTGCAGACATGAGCATCCACAAGGTGCAAGACGTTACTTCTAGCTTCTGCTCTGCTGTGGAAAGTACAGAATTTGCAGAGAGAAACCTTATAATATTTTGAATTAATTACCGCTTCTCAGTTTTCTTCCTGTTCTCCCCACTGCCTGGGCTTTAATTACTTTGCTCACATAAGCGTCTCCAAAGTCACGTCGATTAAACGGTGCGCGTGGCCTCTCCGTTTCTTTCTGGGTGTTTTCCTCTTGTTATGGTACTGCCTGCCCACAGCTCCCTTGACTTCAAAGCATCAGAGGCCTGGGATTTTTGTGACTGCAACTGGTACTCAGCAGAACCTGGCCAGCCAGCTGAGTTGGTCTGTCATTCATGAAATTAGATATTTTCAATTTTTTTTTCAGATACTAGACGGAAAAGAGAAAGCTTTCTGCTTGTGCTTCCTCCCCCATCTTCCCATTAAATACTGCTCTCTCCTCAGCCAAGAGAGCTTAATAAAAACTGAGATTACACTTTACTACATTAATTTCATCCAGCCGAATTGCTTGTAGCAATATGAAAACAAGTTGCTGAATGTGTGACAGGGTAATTCGCCGAGCGCTAAAGGAAATTGCTTAAAACAAAAAGAAATTTGTTATACTCTAAGCTCTCGGTGACATATGAGAGCTCCCAGTATTCTGGTGGGAAAACTGGTCAGCAGGCTCGCTCTGACATATGTTAGGTATCTCGCTTGCCTGAAATGCAGGTTTGGACTGACTGAAACTATCTGGGACTTTCGGTTAAATTCCCAGCAGCATTTTCAGCCAAGAACATGAAGGAAAAATTTGGAAAGTCAGAATATTTCAGTTTAACACTTTTTCCTCAGAAAACCCTTTAATTCCTTTTATTTTTTTCTTTTTCTTTTCTTTTTTTTTTCTCCTTCCAGAACACTTCGTTTCTCGGTCTGGCTCAGCTTAGTGAAGGGAAGAGAAAGCAGCACCCAAACGTGGTGTTCGGAGCACCCTCTCCTCTTCCTCCCTCTCTTCTCCGGTGGAAGGGGCTGGTGGCTCGCCACGCTCCCGCTGCTCGCTCCATCCCGCCGGTGACATCCCAGGCGCCCGCAGGGATGCGGGCAGAGGCAACGCTGCGGCTCCCGGTGCTCCCGACGCCCTGGTTCACCACGAGACAGAGCCAACGGAGCTAAACCACCACCACCATTCTTGAGGTCACCTTGGGGATGGGCTGGGGACATCTGCCGCGAAGAGACCGGCGGTTGGGTGATGGGGCTCCATCCCCACGTCCCCAGAGTCAGGCTCGATACCTTGAGAAAACTAAGTATTCACCGCCGGCTTCTTAATTTTGGGGCCGCAGTATGATTTATTTCATTTTGTGTTACGCAGGAATGCCAGCTGCAGACGAACGGGAGAAAGTTTTGCTTTGACTAATGAACGTTATGATGAATATTGAGTCTGCGAGAGGAAGAAAGGAAGATGTATCACCGGGTGGATGGGGCTCAGCTTCAAAGGGGTAAAGAACAGGCGCAAAAATCAGGGATTGTTAAATGCGATGATACAGCGGGACTGTTGCATCGGTGTCAACAGCTGGTTTGTTTCTCCTGATGTGATCAGTGTTCACTTATTGGTGCTCAGCTCAGCTGGATTAAAAGCTTTTGATCAAAAGGCGAGGAAGGACATATTTTCCTGCTGCGTATTTTCCGGGTTTGTTTGTTTTTTTCTGATAGAGATGGATACTTGGCCACAAATATCCTAAAAAGTTTGTGTTCTTGCATCTATGGGTTTCAAGAAAGAATGCTGGCAGGGGTCGGGAAGGTCACCCAAAGCAAGTGCAAATGCTTGGTCTGGCCGCCGTGTTTTCCAGCCGCGTTCCCATCGGGACGCGCTGTGCCTTTCCACCGCCTGGGCTGGTGAGCGCTGAGGTGCAGCGCAGTTACCGGGCCAGGGCTTGGGGTTGTTCTCTCATGGGCCACCTGGTGGCCTGTTGTTGGAGCAATAACAAGAGCCGAGCGAGGCTCTTCGGGTGGGGAAATTCGGCATTTGTGTGGTGCCGAGCGGGATGACTTCGTGGTGCCCCCGGGCTTCGCAGCCAGCACAGGTACCGTCCCCCACCGGGCTCCTGAACTGGGCTTCTGAGCTGGAAGCGTGGGATCCTGAAGGGAGCCTACAGGAGAGCTGGAGAGGGACTCTTGGTCAGGAAGTCTAGTGATAGGACAAGGGGTAATGGTTTTAAATTGGAAGAGGGGAGATTTAGATGAGATATTAGGAAGAAGTTCTTTACTGTGAGGGTGGTGAGGCACTGGAACAGGTTGCCCAGGGAAGCTGTGGAGGCCCCATCCCTGGAAGTGTTCAAGGCCAGGCTGGATGGGGCTTGGAGCAACCTGCTGTAGTCAGAGGTGTCCCTGTCCATGGCAGGGGGGTTGGAACTTGATGAGCTTTAAGGTCCCTTCCAACTCTAACCATTCTATGATTCTATGATTCTATGATCCAGAAAGCCCGGCACTCTTCCCACCTGGCCACCACCTCTCTGTTTTCAAGCCCAAACGCTGCCTCCGTGTCGGGATGCGCATTTATTGCGGGGCCCTGAGAGCTAATGGAGCCGGCGCAGCGCCAGCCACCGGCGGGGAAGGAGTTTCTCCGGTGTGCTCCGATTATCTGCCGCTTAATCTAAAGCTGGAATGCTTTTGGGTGTTGTTAAGGTGTTATCCCTCATTTTTATCTCTTGGCTCACCTTCAGTTCCAACTAGCCAGCTGAGCGAAAGGTGGCAACGTGGGCTGGCGCTGGTGGCAAAAGAAGAAGCGCTTTTAGATACTGTCAAAGGTTCCTCGGGGCTTCGAGTGACTCCATGGTTAGTGCGGTTTTGTATGAACGGAAAAAAATATAAACAAAGCAGGGATTTATTTGTTGTAGGCTGGCTGAGCGCGATGTCGAAGAGACGGCCTGTTACCCATCTCAGCCAGCTGCAAAACGGGAGATTATTTAAATTCAGCCGATCAGCAAAGCTCAGCAGCACAGGGACAAGCGTTTGGGGGGCAGCTCTAGTGCTTTCTGGAGCCATAAAGAGTAATTTGACTTGCGCTGCGGTTCAGATGGTCAGGTCCCAGAGACCAATAGCCCAGCGGTCTTGGGAATACGCAGGTGCTCTCCTGGTCACCTGACTTCTCTTTAATTTGGTTTAAAGTGTTGCCTCTGGTCAAGGGGGTGCCTATGGCTTCCTGTGTTGAAAAGGCTTTTCACATCCCTTCCCGGTGTAACCAGAGCCCTTCAATAAAACCCTGCTCTTCCTGCCATTGCCTTTTAGAGCTGTGTTACATCACAGCCAAGGTAGCCTGCTATTTTGACACCTCCCCCCCAAAAATTAAAGCCCCCAAAATAAGGCAGGAAAGCCTTACCAACCCCGCCGTCCTTTTGCGCTGCTCTGCCATCTGCAGCTCGAACCTCGGGCGGCTCAATGCGAGCGTGTTTGGTTAAAACAGTGGGGTCCAAGTGATAGATGGAATGGCTGCATGATATCTTGGGAAAACATTTAAAAGGGTGTTTTGTTTCTGTGAGCACACTTGGGATTTGATGTAATAGTGCTTGCAACAGTTGATATAGAGGAAATTATTGCTTCCCAATAAAATTCTCCATTTTTATTGGCTCACATACAGAGAATGGCAGCCAGCTGATAAAATACTCCACGGAATTTTCCTTCCATCTAGCCATGTACTCTACAGCTATGAAGTGTGTCTTTTTTTAAAGTGGGCAGATTATGATTGTTTGAAAGCATTTTATGTTTACCACACCGCTCTTTAGGTGGGAGTCTTTACATATTGTGTGCTTTAACTGCTACTTTGGCTTTTAACCTACTGGATGTGACAGTAAAGTGAAGAATAATCATAAAAATAATCATATAAATCTCTTATCTCTGTCAGATATTTACAGGCAAAGTAAGATGTGCATTCTGCAAAAGCATTTTTAACTTTTCACATGCAATATGGAATCCTTATAGAATGTCTAGTTAAGGGGAGAGAGAGATATATACACATGTACATATATACATAATATGGCTTTGTAAGACTGAAACCGTAAACAACATTTGCAAAATATTACTTCATCAGGGGCATGAAAATCTAGAAAACAGATCAGCCCTACTATCTTCCCTAAAATAAACACAGACTTCCTCCGAAATTTAAACTCCGCAGCATTACTTGCATTTACTAATAACAATTCCTTGACTTTCCAGAATGGAAAATCTTCCATTTCCTACTCATTTAATTACTGGAAAGTATAAAATGTTTCATCACGTTAAACTGGGTTTTCTTTGTTCCCGAGCGGGAATTTGATTCCTCGGCGTCAGGGCCAGAAGAGGAGCCGGCCGGTGGGTTGTGAGGTGCCTGTTCTCCGGAACAGATTCCAGGCTCTCCGTCTTCCCGGGATGGGCACGGGGCAAGTGGGGCCTCCCCAGAGGGGAGCCTGGGAACCTGCACAGAGCTGCGATGCGCTGGGGCAGGCACGGGGTGCCCCGTCCCTTAAACCCGCTCCCTTGGCTCATCTTGGCCTGGATCAGGCATGGTGTGTCCAGCCGGAGCAGGGCAGTGATGGTGCCCCTGTACTCAGCACTGGTGAGGCCGCAGCTCGAGTGCTGTGTCCAGTTTTGGGTGTCCCAGTACAGGAGAGACATTGAGGTGCTGGAGCGTGTCCAGAGAAGGGCAGCGGAGCTGGGGAGGGGTCTGGAGAACAAGTCTTACGAGGAGCGGCTGAGGGAGTTGGGATTGTTGAGCCTGGAGAAGAGAAGGTTGAGGGGAGACCTTCTCACTCTCTACAGCTCCCTGAAAGGAGGTTATAGCCAGGGGGGGTCAATCTCTTCTCCCAAGGAACAAGCGACAGGACAAGAGGAAATGGCCTCAAGTTGTGCCAGGGCAGGTTTAGGTTGGATATTGGGAAGAACTTCTTTACCCAAAGGGTTCTCAGGCATTGGCACAGGCTGCCCAGGGAGGGGGTGGAATGGCCGTCCCTGGAGGTATTTCAAAGCCGGGCAGACGTGGTGCTGAGGGACATGGGTTAGGGGTGGGTTTGGCAGAGGTTTATGGTTGGACTCGATGATCTTGAAGGTCTCTTCCAACCCAAGTGATTCTATGATCCCAGAGGCGCGAGTGGAGGTGCTGCTGTACGGTACCTGCTTTCTGGGCCAGCAGCAGCTCAGGATGGGATCTCGCAGTGGGCAATGAGGTGTCTACATCCAGTCCTTGGCTCAGCCCTCTCTCGCTCTCATGCTCAGTCTACTTACTTCTCTGTCACGAGGAGTTTACAACCCACCTTAGCTTTCCCATCACTGGCCAGTTTGATGTGTGGGCCACAGGATGCTCCCCCTGGAAAAGAGGTGAGTTCTGCTGATCAGCTCTGGGGTGGGTGGAAAAAGCAAGCAAAGGTGATGGTGACCATTTTCATACCAGGTCCTGACCTTCATACCAGGTCAGGCGATGGCTGGGCTTTCCCCATAGCCACAGAAGACAGAGACGCTCTGGCGGCTCCAGCGGAGGTTAGCAAAGAGGGCAGCGACGGGGAAGAACCCTAGACATGGAAAAGCCTTTCCTTCCACGTGCAGCATCCTCCACGCAGAAGCCCTGTGGGACATGTCCCAGCCCCCAGGCGTGTGAGCTGGCTGGTGTGAGTCACCCTGACGTGTGTCCGCACAACACCTCTGTGCCCACACTCGGTGTGTGTAAATCTACTCTCACCTGGAGAACGGGAACTCCTCGTCTTCGTTGCCGAAGGAGTGGGAGCCGTGAAGAACCTGCGGAGTGCATTACAGCACCCCCGAACGCTCCTCAGCTTTCCAGAAGGGTCACGGCGTTGGCTGGAAACGGCTCCTCGCTCGGTTCCTGGAGCTCTCCGGGACTAAAGTCTCCTCGTTTGAATTGTCAAACAGATCGTTGTCACCAGAGGCAGCTGGCACGGGAAATAACCCTGTGGAAGAACCAAGCGGTGTGGAATTTTTGTGAAACATTTTAGAAATCCGTATTAAAACCAGACTTTTAATCCTAATCAAATTAACGTTATACCATACTGAAACTTTTATGCGCTAGTTTAAGAGTTACAGCTAAAGGATATTATGAACTCATTATGTCAACGCGCAGCAGCATTGACCCACGCTTGTCTCCCAGTCCTCCAAATCTTACCCATTCCACACTTGCTTTACCACAAAAATGGCCTGGATTACTACAAGCTTAAAACAAGAGGACACGCTTTAATGTAGCTTCTGTGTTTCAAATGTGCAGCGACGGTCTCGTTAACAAGAAGCAGATTCCAGCGCGCTGCAGACGCTCTGGTAATTAGGCATACATTCGTCCTCCATCCCGCCAGAGCACAGAGTGAAAGGAGATATCCCTCCTCCGGAGTGTGGAGAGGACCAGTTATGGATCTTAGGAAGCATCCAAGTGGAAATAGTAGTTTTTGAGTAAATAAATGATAATGAGATGCATTTCTGCGCTGCCCACTCTGGGAATCGCTTCCTAATGGGAAGGTGTAGAGAAGGTGGAGGCACCTTCTCAGGTGTGCAGGGCAGATGGACTATAGGCAACAGGCACAGGCTGGAAAACAGGAAATACCGACTTGATATAAGGAAAAAAGTTTTTTCACTATGAGAGTCATCAGACCCTGGAGCAGGTTGTCCAGGTTGTGCAATCCCCACCTTTGGAGATACTGAAATGTTGTCCAGACAAGGCGTTGACTATCTGCCCTAACAACCTTCTTTGAGCGGGAGGATGCTCTAGGTGACTGCCCGAGGTCCCTTCCGACCTCCGTGCTTCTCGCCTTGCACGTGTCCGCCAGCGCCAGCGCCGTGGGAAGCTGGTTGCAGACACCGTGCAGTGAAGGAAGGGAGGAGGCACGGGGTCATTGGATGGAGTTTTCTGAAGTACACTTGAGAAATCTGCTGGAGGTTAAAGCGACCTGACTTGGTCAGATGAGTGTTGATTCCTGCACAAAACTGCTGTTTTGATGAGATTTAAAAAAAAAAAGAAAATTAGAATATTTTTATTAGTGCACTTGTTCTTCCTTCTGCTTCACTTTCCCTTAACTGGAGGAAAAGATAAATTTTTATGCATGTATCCACAGGGACAAACAAACTGCGTCAAATATGGTTGGGATGAAGATCCAGGCACAGCAAGGGAGTAACGAACGCTGTTGTGACAAGGTGCGGGAAACTGGAGTGTGGTGAGAAAGCAGGAAGTTGCAAGGGAGAAGGTGAGGAGACGGACGGAGGAGACGGACGGAGCCGGTGAAGACTCGGCGATGCCCGTTGTCTCCGGGGTAGTTCCCCGGTGCGGAAAAGCGAAGCATTCCAAGGTGTGGTGGTGGCGGTGGTAGCGGTGGTGGTGGTGGTGATGCCAGCGAGTTGGGCGGCCAGTTTAGACAGCGGGACTGGGCAGTGTGGTTCTTTGGAGCACCAACCGGTATTTTGGTGGTTGCTTTCAGAGCCAGTTCTACAAGGTGGTTTGGGGCTGCCCATAGGGGCTGCCCATCTCAGCTGACCCTCAGTGGAGGGAGCCATGGTTTGAGGCACTGCTGAGGGACTTCTGTGGTTTGGTTGCTGACTGGCTTTTATTTCTTCAGTCGATTTGGGTTAGCATCGCTGGCTGGCTTCAAGCAAGCCTTCTTATAACAATACTTTGGACAACAACTTACAAAAACAAGCATTTTAAAATTATTATAATCCTAATAATGTAAAGTGCACTGCTTGCTCTTTTTTTTTTTTCAGATTCATGTTCACAAGTGTATAGAGATGTCATTTATGTCCTAGACACATTAATTTCTGATTTTTTTCCTTTAACTCTCTTAATTGGAAGAAAGTATGTTGCTGCTGATTTATGAACTCTTCAGAAGTGCCAGGGATCATTTTAAATGTACACAGCTGCTCTGCAGTAGTTTAACTTGGCAGATAGTATTAAACCATTGAATTGTGTCATTTATTTGTGTATGCACACAATAAGTTCCTTGTGCAGGTTCTTCAGAAATAGTCTCAATGTTGATTCGGAAATGTGGCCTAAAAATAACCTAGCCCCATGATTTATTGTTTTGGTGCTTGTCTCCAAACAGTACATCTAAAATGAAGAATGGGATACCATGTATACCCCAGATAAGGCAACGGAATGGAAACCATCCGTAAGAGGAGCAGGAGACCGAGGTCTAAAATGGAAAAGTTCCCAGGGTGAGCGAGCAAGACACATGATGGGAATCGACCTGCGTTGCTGGTATTTGGGAACGCTGCGACTTATTTCATTGCTAGGCAAGGGAGTGCACGACGCTGTGTAATGAGAAAGAGCAGCAGTCGTGACAGCAGTATCACTGCTTGTAATGGAGTATAAATCAGGGCAATTTACTCTGTCATTCCATTCAGGGCGTCATAAAAGTAACGCCTGTCGTCTGGAAAAAGTCTAAACTCAGAGAATAATATAATGCGTTTCGCATACGCCCCATTGAACGTATGAAATCCTACAGCACCAGAAAATAAAACACTTAGAAATTAAGTCTCTTTATACTGAGGGGTGACATCTGCAAATACATTCTACAATCAATACTATGTGACTTGATTTATGTCTTAAACAATTCCATGAAAAAAAAAAAAAAACCAGTACAGATTCTATTATAGCTCTAAAAAATAACTTTTTAGGCTGTGGTACTAATCCCTTTGATCCACACCACTTAATGTATTGGAAAGCAAAAGAACGTCCCTTATTTCTCCTTTGGCCGCAAAATGGAATAGAAATAGCCTTCAGGGAATTGTAGATTCAGTTACATCCTCAAGCAGAGAACCTAGCGGGCAGTGTTTAAAGACTGATTGATAGGCATCATCTCTTGATGATCATAGCAGAGCTTTTTTAGGTTGCTGATTGCAAGCACAGACATGCTGGAAAGCAAAATTTATGCCTGTCAGGCTTTCTGCCGTGCTTTGTCTCCTCTTTTCTTCCCCTCCCCGCAAACCAGATCTCAGCGGTCTGACAGGGAAATCCAGAACAACGGCCAAACAAACTTGAGCCAAAGGCTAATATCAGACCCATAGGTTTCAAATAGTTTTCTCCGGTAAACAGTATAAAAGAGAAAATTAAAAATGAAATTGAGGGTAAGTTTGCCTTAGTGCTCTAGAAAATGACGGAACTTTAGCACGTCAGAAGCTTTAGGAGCCACAGGGACTTTAGAAGGTAGGTGTAGCATCAGTTATTCACGATGACTCGGTTCTTTCATCCGTCACTGTCACAAAATTTCCATGTGCTCTGGGCAGGCACAAGATGGAGAATGAGTTGCTTTCAGGAGGTCATGAAATTTCTGTTACCTTGTTATGAAGGGCTGTGACGTGTGGATTTACTTCTTATCCAGGATCACTGCTGGCGGCGGCTGATGAAATTGAACTGTCAGTGGGATTTCCATTTTTCCTCCCTGCCTTCTGAGGTGGCAACTTGGTGCTACCTGTGAGGCGGTTGTGGAGCCCTCCAGCCACCCTACTCCGGATGGCAGTGGAAGGGAGCTCAGACCAAGGGGCAAAAACCAGGGCACCTCGAGTCTTCTGCTTTAAATCAGCTGGGCTGGAATGCTAGTGCTCAGAGAGTTAAAGTAGAAAGCGGTATTATCAGTGATCTGCGTGAAGAACCTGGTGGACAGTGTCCTTCTTGCCTTGCACAACCTCAGTCCTCAATGCGGAAAAATGAGGAGGCACAGATCCTAACACCGGGCATAGGTGGCATGCACTGTGGCAACTGGGTTGCGTATTGATGAGGTGTTGGGCAGTATGCTGGAGACATCACCCGGGCCATCTAATTTAACCCTCACGTCTATGTGAGACTTCTTGGTCCTGTTGCTCAGTCCCACTGCCCTGGTACAAATCACAAATCTGGTCTATGCTGTTTTTCTAACTTCTACTTCTCCATTGCAGTAACAGTTTGGGATTTTTTTTGAGGCACACGTGCCTTGGAAAGTAGAAGAGGCTTTTGATTAAGTCAATAGGGAGGGAAATAAATATTGATATAAATAACAGAAGGTATAACAATTGCCTTGGTAGATCTTCTGTTGTTAAACTGTGTACTTTTTATTATAGAATCATAGAATCATGGAACGTTCAGAGTTGGAAGGGACCTTGAAGACCATCTGGTTCCACCCACCTTCGCTGGGAAGGGACACCTCCCACTACACCAGGTTGCTCCCAGCCCCGTCCAACTTGGCCTTGAACCTCCAGGGATGGGGCAGCCACAGCTGCTCTGGGCAACCCCGGCCAGGGGTCACCACCCTCACAGGAAACAATTTCTTCCTGAGATCTCATCTAAGTCTTTCCTCTTTCAGTTTAAAACCGTTCTCCCTCATCCCGTGGCTCCACTCCCTGATCCCGAGTCCCTCCCCAGCTTTCCTGGAGCCCCTTGAGGGACTGGAATGACACTATAAGTTCTCCCCGGAGCCTTCTCTTCTCCCGGCTGAACCCCCCCAGCTCTCCCAGCCTGTCCTCCCAGCAGAGGGGCTCCAGCCCTCCCGGCATCTCCGGGGCCTCCTCCGGCCCGCTCCAGCAGCTCCGTGTCCTCCTGCTGTTGGGACCCCCGGAGCTGGATGCAGAACTCCAGGCTGGGTCTCTCCAGAGCAGAGCAGAGGGGCAGAATCCACTCCCTCGCCCTCTGCCCACGCTTCCTTTGATGCAGCCCAACTGGGCGATCATAGCATAAGATATTTTTTTCAATGTTTTCTTTTTTAATGAATAAATTTTTATGTTGTCACTGTCCTGAATTATTTTATTTTGATGTTGAAGTACGGAGGGAACTGTTGGAAGTGTCCTCCATGCTTCAGAGGCCCCGCACAACGGGCAGAACAACCGTCAGTTCCCCGAGGCTGCAGCCACAGCCCCATTTCTTCCATTAGCTGATTAAATCTTTATGACTGATGCAGAACATAATATTTTTTAAGCAGACTTATTACTACGCCAACAGTGCAGACAGTCCAGGGATGACATCTTTGTCTCATGAGTGAAAGTCATGTACCACGGGCTGAGGAATTAGTCAACAATCAAGTCCAGAAACCACCTTTAAACCTGAACAGGACTAAGGTTTGTGTTTCGGGGACGCCATGTTTACAGCATTGGCAGTAATGGCTGCTTGGTTACCCAATAATGCCCTTATTTAGATGAAAATTTTCTATGTTCTAGGAAAAAAAAAAAACAATTAGAGTGAAATTGTTATTTCGGTCTTTTAACTGCATTTTATAATATCTGTGATAAAAAGAGGAGGAAGAAATAAAAGTGCTTTAGGTAGGTCCTACAGAACGACAGGAGGTTTCCACTGGACACGGTTGCCAGCTGTGGATAACCGTGTCGTGTCCACAGGAGTCAGCCACAGCGGGTTTGTGTCCAAGCACCAAGCCCCAATTAACAAGTGTTTGGAAGCTAATTGGCCCCCACCACCAGGGGGGGACAGGTATGAGGGGAGCAGCTTAAAGCAGTGCATTTGGTTTGGTGGTGGGACGCTTGCCTGGGGTGTCGTAGGACCAATTCAGGCACCACAGGGTGGGCACGCGCAGGCAAGGGGTCTGATTGCACAACCCAGCAGCACGGTGTGGACCCCAGGGCACGGACCATGTCCACTCCTGCCCCCCAACCTCTGTGTCCTGGTGCCTTTGCCTCCCCCTCTAGCTCAGGAGCCCTCGCAGAGCCCCCACTGTGGGTGGGATGGCCGAGGTGGAGCTGTACCACAGCCAAGGAGGTGCTGCAAAAGCCAGTTCTGCAAGACAGCGCGGTCTTGGGTAACTGTTCTTAAGGAAAATTATTTGGAGAAGAGCTAGTTGTCTCTCTTCTTCCGTCTTCATAAAGACCATCTTGCTGGTGCTGAAGGGGGACACGCGTTTGACCACAATTCCAAAGCTCATCAGATACTTGGCTTTGACTTCAACACCTTTCAACGAGCTGAATGAATTGGTTTAAGGGAAACGTATGTCTCAACATCCTAAAATATTTTGAAAAATCTCCCCCTTTGGCCTTTCAAAGAAAAAAAAAAAAAAAAAAAAAGAAAAGAAAAGATCTTTTGAATGCAAACCAGAACAACAAAAATGCTAATTCTTGTGCAGAAGCGAGAAAAATCTAATATTCACGCCTTGGGAGGGTGTTAATGTTGTAATTCGTGCCAAAGCAGATTTCTGGCAATTTTCATTAGGAGGAATCTGAGGGTGCCAGAGGCAAGTAGCAATATCCTGACCTTGAGAGAATTTGGAAAATGCAGTTATTGCTGCGGCGACACTGTCGTGCCCACCCAGAGATGTCAGGCACAGGTCAGCCAAGGCAGTGCTCGAATCCTGCCTGGCAATGGGATGTGCCATCGAGAAAGCGACAGAGAAAACCTGTGGACCAGGTATCAGCTTAGAAAAGGACATATCCTCAGAGATTAGGACTAGGAAAAAGCTATATTTTTGACAATAAATATTGGTAGTCTTAAATTTTTTATGATCAAGTATTTTTAAGAAGGAAAGAAAACAGTGCAGTTGTAATCCCTGCTGGGCAGAACCTCACGTCCTCAACCAGTAGAAAAAGCCTTAATGGCTGGGCCACCAAGTACTTCTGAGTAAAGGTGTACGATGTTTTTATGACCAAACATAAAACCAGGCAAAACCTCACCTGGCTTCAGCTTATTTTAATGAGCCTGACATTCAGATTCAGGTTTACTGAAGATTGCCCATCACTGGAGAGGAATTTGCGGTTCGGGTTTGAAACATAATTCTCTGCTTGCCAAAACTCAAACGCATGACAGATATAAACTGAGTGTCGTAGGAAAACCCTGCCACTGCCATTCCAGCAGGAAACTTGAAATGCTGTGGGATTTATTTTTCTAGGAGAAATACCTCCACAACCTAATTCTTCATTTTCTCTACAACTCCATGTGAGAGGACACGAAATTTCTGTAGAATTATGGTAACGAGAAATAAACTAGACGACTCCCCTCTGGAAGTCCTCCCCCAGGTGTGTTCAAAAGGTCAGGTTAGAAGCTTCTCAACTTTGCGTGGTCTAAATTAGTTCTGAACAAGAACCCCACATCCGTCAAAATGAATGAAAATTTTCCTTGAGCTGAAGCAGCGAGAGGCCCGTGGTCTGGGAGCAGAAGGTTGTGATTACGGCTCTTCAGGCTGTAGCCAGAGCACCTTCTGCTCTCTTACACGGGTGTAAATCAGCAACAACGCAACCAGGTTTTGGGGTTTGTACCACAACACGTTGGAAGTCCGAAATGAATCCACCTCAAAAAACACTCCGGGAAATGAACTTTCACTGATCATTTTAACATCAGTATTGTTATTGCGATTCTTCTGTTGACTAATCCAGGCACCCACTTTCTAGGGATGCTGGACAAATGTATTTGGGTCCCCCCAAGGCACTGGAGGGCAGAGGGGTTACCCTAAAAAGTGCCAAGTTTGGCCCCGTTCACGCACTTTCCCAGCTCCAGAAGAACAACCTGTGAAAGTCCCCCTTGTCCCTTCTCCTGCTGCAGTCCTTTCCGCCCTGCCTGTAAAATGACCCTTTGGGACCTGCTTCCCCGAGTGGGAAGGTGACTCACGCCGTAAGATTCCCATGGGAAAACCACGGCTCATACCTGTGATGCCAGCGCCAGGCTCCAGCCCTGCAGCCCCGAAGCCGTAGAAACCTTGGTGGATCAGAGCTTGGTCCCAGCTGCTACCACATAGTCCCGACACAGCGGTGATGAGTTATGACCTAACGAGTTGGGTAGCACTCAGATGTTGCATTAGCTCAATAATTTTGTTTATCAACACTGTGTTAAAGTTAATCAATAGCTATTTTAAAAATTAAGAATTAAGGCTCTTTTTGACGCCTGCTGCTCAGTGGGTGTAGATGTATGTGCTTGATCGCTGTCAGGGCACATAAAAATGGTTTCCTCGAACCGCATTTTGGGAAAGAAAAGTCTTCGGAGAGCTGCTGTGTTGGGATGAGTGGTGCAGTAAGATGATGTATCCGCGCTGGAATACGCTTTGGTCCCCCAAAAGCACAGGTCTTCAGCCAGGGGGGGTTTGTTACAGCTGGCCAAAGCTGGAGACCTGTTATCCTCAGAGAAGGTTGCACTTATTTCCATGCAAAGGTCAGAACTTCCCACCCCTTCCCGAACCCTCCTTTTGTTTTCCCCCAGGTATTCCTGGCAGGACCTGGGGGTAGGGGGATTCCTTCGGCCCTCTGGCTGCTGCCGGAAAAGTAGAGCATGTTTTGCAGGGAGACGTTCATGCTGGAATGACATAATTATTAAACATGGCCTTTAATAACAATCAACAAATTGTGTATAAGAAAGAAGTTTAATGAATATAACGTAACTTCTTTCTTACTTGTTGCTATAAAATATGTTGACTTAGCTATAGACTAATCATACATATATATAATTTATTAAATTTATATATATATAAAATTAAGACAAACAAGATACAGTCATTCAACAAAATTTGAACTTTCCCTTTTCTATTTTTTTGCCCTCATTAGACTCCAAGAACCCAGACATTCCTTTCCTTTTATTTCTGCGAAAGCTTATAAAAATGGAGGTCAATAATCCAGAAATCCTGGATTTAAATTCCTGCTTAAGCAGATTGATTCTTTACTCTTAAAATAAATAAAAAAATATAGCTGAGATGTAAGGATTGCAAATAGTAGCAGTATTATTCAAGTAATGGCAGTTGCTTTTTCCCCAAGAGCCCAGTGATACTGAGCACTTCTCGACGGGACTCCTGCACCCTGCCCATGTGTTTCATCCTCAGCCTGAGCTTTGCAGCTCTTTTTCCTCCTGAGCCAGGCTGGCGGGGGTGGCTGAGGTTGGTGCGAGGGGGGAACACTTCCTTGGCTGCTCTGGGAGTCATATGTGATGATTACCTGCTGCCGAACAGAATAATAAAAAAAAAAGAATAGTCTCTTCCTCTAGTGTCTTATAGTTGTAGGTGTTGGCTTTTTACTGTGGTGTTACGGAGGAGAAGGGAACATCTTGTGCCTCCTGCCCCAGTACATGGTCACACACTGGTTAACCAGGACAGGTTAACCCAGGGTGCTGCTGCTCTGACCGCGGGGCTTCCTCTGTCTTCTGGGTAGCTGGTTTCCTTCTTCCACAACCCAGCCATCTTTTTTCTTTTTTTTTCTTTACAGATAGCGCTAAACTTTGTGCTACGTTCCATGAAATAATCTCCATCTTCTGGACACGTCAACAACTTTCCATTCGCCATCCCTCTTACTTCATTGTGGCCGAATGCCTTGCAATAGATGAATAATGGGTTTATTCTTCCTCTGAGTATGTACCTTTATGTTATCTCTTGAAATATTTTTGCTTCTCAGGCTGGCACCAAAACAAAATGAAAAACATTAATGGAACTTCAAAACAAGCCACCTACTCTTGGAAAGCTTACTAGTGACTTTGTCTGCTTTATTTTGATCATAATGTATTTTAAGGTGTTTATCTTGGAAATGCGAATGGCGGCTGATTCCAGCTTTCATGCCTCTCATTAGTTTATTGCGTCTAAAAATGGCTGCGGAAACTCAAATCTCTTTCTAAGTACAATATTATGGTTCTACATATCTGCTTGGAACGAGGTTGGAGGCACGGCTTCCAAGCGAGCTGACTCTTTGGTTTGGTCCTTACACTGCCATTTACACTGGTGGAAATGTGGCTGCTCCAACGATCTGGATAGGGCTGCACACCCACTGGTCTCAGGGTGAAGTGGCGTGGTGTGGAGTGGCGTGGAGTGGAGTGGCGTGGAGTGGAGAGGCATGACATGGTGTAGAGTGGCATGGAGAGGAGGGGCACGGTGTGGAGTGGCATGGCATGGAGTGGAGATGCATGGCTTGGTGTGGAGTGGCATGGAGTGGAGAGGCATGGTGTGGTGTGGAGTGGCATGGAGCAGAGAGGCATGGCATGGTGTGGAGTAGCGTGGAGTGGAGTGGAGAGGCACGGCATGGAGTGGAGAGGCATGGTGTGGTGTGGTGTTGAGTGGCGTGGAGTGGAGAGGCATGCTGTGGAGTGGCATGACATGGAGTGGAGAGGCATGGTGTGAAGTGGCGTGGCGTGGAGTGGAGAGCATGGTGTGGAATGGCATGGAGTGGCGTGGTGTGGTGTGGCATGGTGTGGTGTGGTGTGGAGTGGCGTAGGTGGAGGAGCCAGCACACCGGTGTTCAGCTACAGCAGCGTCAGGCTTGGACCTTCCAGCCAGACCTCCCCGCAACCTGCTGCACGGAGCGGGTGTTGTGGAACCATAGAACAGAACCACAGAACCAAACCACAGAATCGTTTTGGTTGGAAGAGACCTTTAAGACCAGCGAGTCCTGCTGTTAACCTAGCACTGCCGGGTTACCACTAACTACCCATCTCCCTCGGCACCACAGAAACCGGTACCTAAAAACTGCCGTGCTGTGTCTGAGGACGGGTGGAAACTCCCCAGAGTCACCCCCCGTCCCCTCGGGTGCCCTTGGGAAAGCTCGGGTCAGCACTGGCTTTGGGGTAAGCGCTGGCCCAACCTGCCCCAGGAATGTGAATAGTAGGAGCATAAGTCTCTAAGCACAGACTTTCTCCTGGCAATAATTTCCTTCATTAAACCAGGATTTGAGGGAGCCAGCACAGGTTACGTGTGCCCTTCCAGGATGGGAGACCAAGTCACGGGGCTGTGTTGGGACGTGGGGACAGAGCTGGGCACCAGCCACCAGGTGTGCTCCATGTGCAGCCGTCCCTCGGCCAGGAAAAGGTGCTCCCACATCCACATGCTTCATTGGCATCCGTGTCCCGAGAGCCAAGGAAAAGGAAGCTGGATCCCCTCCATGAGGTTTTATGTTGTTCCCACTGTTACTATGATAATTTTCATATTTTGAATGCATTCCAAGAACATTTTGCATCTTCCTTTTTAGTGCAGATAGGAACAGCTGCTTTAAAAGAAACTGATAAATAGATGAAATCTTGTGTGTCTTCCAAGTATTCGCTTAACTACAATGACTGCATTGGGAAAAAGCAGTTTCTGGACTGAGGCTTGATTTGTAAATAGCCAGATTATGCAAACACTTGATTTATGATCCAGTGGGTAGTAATTTATTCAGCATCATGGGACCAGACTGCTAGTCTCATATTCAGTATTGATATACATAGTTAAATGAAAATTAAGAGAATTCTCTTCAGGACATTCTCTGTTCAAAGCGAAAGCTCAGGCCTGCTTTACACCACTGATAATTCAGAATTCCCCCCAGAAAACTTAATTTTCACTTTGGATTAATTCTCAGCCCTTTGACATTGGCAACTGGAATTCCCACTGGTCTCTCTGGAGACCAAATTTCATCCACGTGTATAACCAAATTTGAGAGCACAGGTATAGAAGAAGTCTATTTCGTTTCCTTTATTGCCAAAGAGGTTGTTTCTCCTTTGCTTTGCCAAACAACGAGCCCAGAATGATGTAGTCTTTAAATAAAGATTCCAGCAGGGGGATTCAAGCCTGGAGTTATTTGTCAAATTAGTCATGATACTTATTTGTAAGTAATAACAACTGGAACACTTCGCATTACATGCTAGAAGGAAAATTAGGCTAAATAATTCTTGAGCAACGTTCAGATGTCGGGCAGGAAATCCTGCTCACATGAGACCACATCACGTCGCACACCTTTTTGGGGCTCCCTCGTGATGAAGGATTTGGGTTTCCCTTTAAAGCGGTGGGAGGGCTGTAGTAGAGAGGTGAGGGGATGCCTCTCCCTGCCAAGGGAGGTCTGGTGTCTACTGAGGGCAAACTCAGGTGAGGCTCATGTCCCCCACCACGGCGTGACCCGGGACGGGCTGACCTGAGCGAGTTTGGGGTGTATTGCCACTGGAAGTGGGGACCTGAGGCTGATGGACCCCAAGGGACCTCTGTCCTGCTCTGCAGTGGCGTAGGGGAGATGATGCCCATGGCGCGAGTGCACCAGTCCGTCCACCAGATGTTGCTCAGGACCAAGAGCAGGTTTTTGGCACCACCAACGCTGTGCGGCAGACGAGNTGGAGTGGAGAGGCATGGTGTGGTGTGGTGTTGAGTGGCGTGGAGTGGAGAGGCATGCTGTGGAGTGGCATGACATGGAGTGGAGAGGCATGGTGTGAAGTGGCGTGGCGTGGAGTGGAGAGCATGGTGTGGAATGGCATGGAGTGGCGTGGTGTGGTGTGGCATGGTGTGGTGTGGTGTGGAGTGGCGTAGGTGGAGGAGCCAGCACACCGGTGTTCAGCTACAGCAGCGTCAGGCTTGGACCTTCCAGCCAGACCTCCCCGCAACCTGCTGCACGGAGCGGGTGTTGTGGAACCATAGAACAGAACCACAGAACCAAACCACAGAATCGTTTTGGTTGGAAGAGACCTTTAAGACCAGCGAGTCCTGCTGTTAACCTAGCACTGCCGGGTTACCACTAACTACCCATCTCCCTCGGCACCACAGAAACCGGTACCTAAAAACTGCCGTGCTGTGTCTGAGGACGGGTGGAAACTCCCCAGAGTCACCCCCCGTCCCCTCGGGTGCCCTTGGGAAAGCTCGGGTCAGCACTGGCTTTGGGGTAAGCGCTGGCCCAACCTGCCCCAGGAATGTGAATAGTAGGAGCATAAGTCTCTAAGCACAGACTTTCTCCTGGCAATAATTTCCTTCATTAAACCAGGATTTGAGGGAGCCAGCACAGGTTACGTGTGCCCTTCCAGGATGGGAGACCAAGTCACGGGGCTGTGTTGGGACGTGGGGACAGAGCTGGGCACCAGCCACCAGGTGTGCTCCATGTGCAGCCGTCCCTCGGCCAGGAAAAGGTGCTCCCACATCCACATGCTTCATTGGCATCCGTGTCCCGAGAGCCAAGGAAAAGGAAGCTGGATCCCCTCCATGAGGTTTTATGTTGTTCCCACTGTTACTATGATAATTTTCATATTTTGAATGCATTCCAAGAACATTTTGCATCTTCCTTTTTAGTGCAGATAGGAACAGCTGCTTTAAAAGAAACTGATAAATAGATGAAATCTTGTGTGTCTTCCAAGTATTCGCTTAACTACAATGACTGCATTGGGAAAAAGCAGTTTCTGGACTGAGGCTTGATTTGTAAATAGCCAGATTATGCAAACACTTGATTTATGATCCAGTGGGTAGTAATTTATTCAGCATCATGGGACCAGACTGCTAGTCTCATATTCAGTATTGATATACATAGTTAAATGAAAATTAAGAGAATTCTCTTCAGGACATTCTCTGTTCAAAGCGAAAGCTCAGGCCTGCTTTACACCACTGATAATTCAGAATTCCCCCCAGAAAACTTAATTTTCACTTTGGATTAATTCTCAGCCCTTTGACATTGGCAACTGGAATTCCCACTGGTCTCTCTGGAGACCAAATTTCATCCACGTGTATAACCAAATTTGAGAGCACAGGTATAGAAGAAGTCTATTTCGTTTCCTTTATTGCCAAAGAGGTTGTTTCTCCTTTGCTTTGCCAAACAACGAGCCCAGAATGATGTAGTCTTTAAATAAAGATTCCAGCAGGGGGATTCAAGCCTGGAGTTATTTGTCAAATTAGTCATGATACTTATTTGTAAGTAATAACAACTGGAACACTTCGCATTACATGCTAGAAGGAAAATTAGGCTAAATAATTCTTGAGCAACGTTCAGATGTCGGGCAGGAAATCCTGCTCACATGAGACCACATCACGTCGCACACCTTTTTGGGGCTCCCTCGTGATGAAGGATTTGGGTTTCCCTTTAAAGCGGTGGGAGGGCTGTAGTAGAGAGGTGAGGGGATGCCTCTCCCTGCCAAGGGAGGTCTGGTGTCTACTGAGGGCAAACTCAGGTGAGGCTCATGTCCCCCACCACGGCGTGACCCGGGACGGGCTGACCTGAGCGAGTTTGGGGTGTATTGCCACTGGAAGTGGGGACCTGAGGCTGATGGACCCCAAGGGACCTCTGTCCTGCTCTGCAGTGGCGTAGGGGAGATGATGCCCATGGCGCGAGTGCACCAGTCCGTCCACCAGATGTTGCTCAGGACCAAGAGCAGGTTTTTGGCACCACCAACGCTGTGCGGCAGACGAGGGAGGGTGCCATAGGCAAGAGCACCCCTATGCGTGCGCAGGGGGAGCGCAGAAAGGGTGCTGTAGGTGCCACCACTGGAAGATGGTGCCAGCTCTGGGAGCAGAAGTTACGGGGGTACCGAGCTACCGCGGGTCCCTAGGGGTGGCTGGGCACTCGCAGCGGGGCTGGGAGCGTGGCCCTGCAGGGCAGCTGCCGTCCCTGTGTCCCCACAAGCCCTTAAGGCGCCAGGACCTTCAAGACACTAACATCTCTTCAGCTTAGTCAAGAAAGGACATTATTGGCCCAGCCTTTGGTACCTGGGTTAAGACTGTGATTCAGCTAGAGACATCTGTAATGCACATTTCTACATCTGACTTACCCCTTTGGAGCCATTGGAAAGAAACAAGCACTTCTGAGGAACCATAGAATCACTGAATCACTTGGGTTGGAAAAGACCTTCAAGATCATCAAGTCCAACCATCAACTTACACTGCCAAACCCACCCCTAACCCATGTCCCTCAGCACCACGTCTGCCCAGCTTTGAAATCCCTCCAGGGACGGCCATTCCACCACCTCCCTGGGCAGCCTCTTCCAATGCCTGAGAACCCTTTGGGTAAAGAATTTTTTCCTAATATCCAACCTAAACCTGCCCTGGCACAACTTGAGGCCATTTCCTCTTGTCCTGTCACTTGTTCCTTGGGAGTGGCTCATTCCGCCCAAAAGCAGCCACATAAAATGATCCCACGGATTTGCACCCAAAGAGGTTTACAAGGACCCTTAATTGATCACCTTACATCTATATACGATCTTTTTTCACGGCTGGCTGTACTGAACATAAATGCTTATGACGACACAGAGGGGCATGGGGTCCTGGGGGAATTCAAGCCTGCAGCGGTTGCTGAGTCTCAGCAGGACTGCCGTAGCTGAACACTCCTTCCAGTGTGCGCCAGCGTGAACGTCTGTGACTGTCCATAAAGCAATGGGGTAACCCAGCGCAGGGACTGAAAAAGCATGACTGAATGCCCATCAACAGCAAGACAGCTAGGGAGCCCAAGGGTGCTTTTCCCTGGCCTTTTCCTTTCAGCCGTAGGCTCCCTGGGGCCCGTTTCCATGGCCGTGTGCGGGGAGCTGCACACCCGCTCTGCCCGGAGCTGCTGGACCAGGGTCAGCTCTGGAAGCCATTTAACACCCCAGCAAATTCACATTCCTCAGGCCTCTTTAGATCTCCGCTGCGGTGCCTGGGAAGCCGGTCCTTTGATCAGACCTGGGGGCTAACCTCTGACTGCTCCCTCCTTCCCTTCCTCTCTCCCTTTTCCTTCCTTCCTCCTTCCCTCTTTCCTCCCTTCCCACCTTCTTCTCTCCCACCTCCCTTTCTCTTCCTCTTCCCACCTGCCTGCCTCTACGTAACCCAAATAATTCAAACCAGTGTCTTGACTTTTCATTACAAATAAACAGAGCACGGTTCTGGTTCTTCCCCCCGTGCTTCTACGCGGATCCACATCATTCATCCCTTCTGGCTGCCTTCTGCTTTTCTTTAAGCCAAGCAGGATGCAAAATGTCCGTGTTATATGTTTACGCAGCAACCATTGCAACCATCTTTATTGGCAATTTTTAGTGAAATGAAAGAAGTTTTATTATAGTAGTTAATGAAACTACTTTAGAATAATAATTTATTAGGCAGAGGACCACACAAATATTCTCACTTCTAAACATTGGTACCATGGATGGAAAAAAGAGAAAGTACAGACCTATTCCCCAGGAGGATGTTTAGACGATCAATATACTAATAGGGATGCAAACAGAAATGACGTGCAGAAAGGAATGGAGACAACGCCAAAGAAAACCACATACTGCAGCGCTACTTGACTCTCGTTTGAAGAAATCCATATTGAGCTGGCATTTCTTCCACATTTCATAGGATGCGTGGGCTGAAGAAATGACTTTATGAGGGATCTCAACTCCTTTCACATTGTCCTCAAACCTATAAAAATGTTGAGCATAACATTTCTGGAGTTAGAAAAAAAAAACCAAACAGGAACGGCCTTTCAGATTATAACAGCTAATAGAAGCAAATTGTTTCTAGCAGCAAAATGCGCCTTAGTGAGACTGAAGAGTCAACATTTATGGCTTATTTGAAAGCCACAAGTTTGCATGTGGATGGTGCTTGAACTTTGGCTCTTCACTTACAAAACACTTTGGTGTCATTCAGTAATTCAGGAAGGGAATCAAGCACAAAGGTGTCAGAGTACAAATTTCATAGAGGAAGTGACACTCAGGTCATTACCCATACTAAAAATAATCAAGCCAAAATTCCTGAAACCAAGTTTTTTTTTCCTATGGAGCAGATAGTGTACCAGGACTGACTTCTTCGTCATGGGGGTTTTTGAGGGTGTGCTTGTTTTCGTTTCCTTCCCGAAATTTGCACAGACTGGGTGAAAATGAAAATCGAGCCTTCATTTCCAGCTGTGCACTTCCACCCCCTGTCAAGTAGGCATATACAGAAAGAAGCTGATTTGCCCTTACAGCTCCATTTTGCAGCCTAATCTGGAGCCCAACCCACAGCCACAAAGGAGAGGTGTCACCCTTGCTGCAAGGATGCCCCGAGATAATTAACAGGACAACAGTCAGCAGTGACTTGGCTGTTCATCTTCCGTCAAATCTCCGCTGGCAGCCCACTTAGATTTGAGACACCTTTTTCTCCAGGCAAAATAGTTCCTCTCAGTTTATTTGTGTCACAAACTGGCCTCTGGGAGCTCTGGGAGCTGGGTTTGTGCTGCTGGAAAATGCAAAATCCTCAGAGCGTATCAGCAAATCTGAAGGTTGCTCGTTGCCTTTGCTAATTCAGATGGCCACCATGCAAGGCTCACCTCGATTCCCATCTCGGAGTAAAAGCGCTGCTTTGGGAATGGCCAGGAATTACTTGTTCCGTGAAGTGCGGACCTTTCTAACCCCTTTTGGCTGGAGACCGCGGTCAGAGCTGACGGTACGGAGCCATCGTGGTCTTGGTGAGTGTCCGTACCCAGCGCGTCCGCCCCGGCACTGAGGACCACCGGGGTTCTGGCCACCCGACCCGGCCAAGCAAAGGCAGCCGGCTCCAACTGGAGGCTGGTGGGGTGGAGCACCTTGGAAACTGCTTAAAGAGAAAATGATTCTTTAATGGGAAAAGTGTGATTTTTCCAAGTAATTTGACCCGAGTGGAAACAAAGCTTGTCAGAGACTGTATTACGTGAAAATGTTTGCAGAATGATGTCAGTGTGTTCGCACTGTTAGTAGACAGTTGGAGCTTTATTCACCAAAAGGGCACATTTTCACCGCGTGTAGCAGATTCATAAATGAGACTTTCTGTGCGCGAGCGAGCTCGGTGAAAATACAGCCTTTCCCTTTGGAGGAAAAAACCAGGTTTTTTTGTGTGTGTGTGGATGGGCCAACCTGGCTTGTGGCGCTCTGAAGGCGGGTCACCAAAGGGCCCTCCAAGGTCTGCTGGTGGCCGTGAGTCCCTCCGAGCCAAGGGAAGGAGCCCGGGGCTCGGGCGCGGAGGGGGTCCCCGAGCACCAGGTGTAGCCCCCGGCTCTCACCACGGCAGCTCAGGTCAAAGATCCACCTACCTCCGCCTCCTCCCTCCCTGGCTCTTGTTTAGGGAAGTGTGTAAGGAGCAAGGAATGTATGAAGTGACCCATTCTCAGATATACTGCCACGGCTCTGACAGTCTCCACAGCAACCACATCACACAGTCCGCTCCGTAAGACAATTGGAAAAAATATGGTTTGTTTGGGTGTTAACAGCCCTTCCAGCTCGGTGACGTTTTCTGCCGGAGATGATAAACTCGAAGACAGTGCGGACAAGCAGCGAACGCGGGGCGAGGGAATTGGAGGGATGTTTTGCAGAACCTGGGAAGGCTGGAGCCGGTCCCGAGCTCGGAGGCAGGCAGCCAGTTCTCAGGAATATTTTGGGGATGCTCAGCCACCCGTTTCCACGTGGGCGGGAGCCTGTGAGTGCTAAGGAGAGGACGGGATTCACAGTGCCGGGCGAGGGCGGGCAGAGGCTGGCCGGTCAGCTGCTGTTCGGGTCACCTTTTTCCCTGTTCCTGCTGTCCTTTGCCTCGAAACCAGCCATAAGGAGCCTGCGGAGGGATTCATCCAGGAAAGCCTTCAGTAAAACCTTCTAATTTTCTGTAGCTGGCCCTTGCTCCTCTCTTTGGGAGCGAGGAATGAATATTGCCTGTATCATTTACGGCTTGCTGCCATCGGTTTCTGTGGAATAAAATAATCCCCTTTCCCCTCTGCTCCGGCTTTTCTGAAAAGAAATAATATATAATCTGCAGGTGGTCTGTGGGATGGTCCCTTGCCGGTGATTTCATTTTCGTCGTGGCGCAATATATTGCTATTTTTATTTGCACATCTTCGGTAGTACCGTGCTAGGGAAGTACGGATACTTTGATTAGAACAGGCTGAAGCATCGCAGCGTTTGGGAATGATTTGGCTTTACGGTGCTCGTGGTGGCACAGGTTCAGCCTACACTTGTGCAAGCACATCCGTACCAGAAGGTCAAACGTCATTCCCCGGCACCGTTTGCTCCCACACCCGCCCGGCCCGGAGGGGACCCTGCCCGGCACGGTTCACCAGCGCCGTCGTGCCTTGAGTGACGTGACCAACATCTGTCACGCGTTGGGCTGCGAAGGAAAGTGCGTGCAGCAGATTGAAATCCCTCCTTAGGCCTAATGCACATGTATTTCATTTAAAAGTCTGACACACACAAAAAAAAAAAAAAAAAAAAAGGGGGAAAAAAANAAATTTTTTGAATTAAAAAACTACAACCAAAAAAAAAAAAAAAAAAAAAAAGGGGGAAATAAATCAACATGGTCTTACCCTCTTACCCTCACTGTTTAATTAGTTCTTATTGTATTCATAGCCCATTTTCACTTCATTATTCATAACTGTCAGTTCACTTTTTTTTTTTTCCCCCTTGTTTAATTAAAATTATTTAAGAGAAATCAGAGCTAGGCGAGGGTGCCTGACTTCCAGGCTTGGGGACCAAATTCTTTCTTTCGGCGTAGGTCAAGTACGGTATAGGCAGCTGCAATGAAAGCTGATCTCTGCTAATCTGCCACAAGCCACGATGAAGGGAAAAGACAAGGTAAAACTGCCACCTCGTTAATTTTTCCAGCCGGGTTTCTTCTTCCGTCCTTGGTGTGGCTGGTGCCTGTCGATACCCAAGTTCGGAGCACGGAGAAGGCGGAGGTGAGCCTCGGCGCTCCAGCTGTCCGCTCTCCCCAGCTCTCCCCGGCCGACGGCGCAGAGCGGGTCCAAGGTTGGATGGAGACCTTCATGCAAGCGCTAGGCAGAAATCGTGACCAACAGGCTTCCAGCAGAAGCCGACTCTCTCCATTTGTAGCTCTGCACTTGTTGGCCTGCGGCACGGCAGTCGGGAAGGCTGGGAGTCTCCTTCCCCGGAAGGAGGACCCTGAAGATGGGGGTGGTGGCCACTCACCAGCCCCAGGAGCTAGCTCCGCGTCACCCACTTGCTTTGCATATCGGGCGTCTGGAGACCATGCCAGCAACACCCACATGAGGCTTCTGACGCATTAAAAGCCGCTGGTGCAGATGCCGGGCTCACACCGTGCCACGGCGATGCCGGGACTCGGAGCTCAGGTGGCAACAGACATGGGGACCAAAGGGGACACCAATGACAGGGCTGTGGGAACAGCGGCGGCGGCTCCTTGGCTCGGGGCACTTTACCCATCTTTCCTCACGCTGGGGTGCCGGAAGGTGCTTCCAGGCAGGACAGTCTGCGACGTGCTTTTGGTCACTGATGGCACGGCGAGAAGCTGCGACCGTGGACAGCCGGGGACAGAAAAACCCCGGGGACAGAGAGGGACAGAGCTTCTCGGGGTGGCCTCTGGAGAAGCGGTGCCCAGAGGGGTCCCACGTTGTCCTTGTTCTCCATCTGGGCAGCCAGGCACGGCTGATGGACCGGCAACGTGTCCTGTGCCGTACCGCATTTCCCTGCCGCGTTGCAGCAGCCGAGGCAAACGTTTCATCCCCGTGTCCGGTGGGAACCATCCTTAGAGAGGGATCCTTCCCCGCTTTCATTTTCTCCTTCCTAAAATCTGAACGTGCCCGTTCAGGTAAAGCCGTCCGCGCTTTTATTGAGGGATAAGGGCTGCGGGGGTTCACCCACAGAGGAAGAGCCTGGGGGATTCGGGGGCAACAGGATTCCGGTATTTGCTTTTGATTTTGATGACCCTGATACTAACGAGACTCTAGAGGCAGCTCATTGCTTTGAGCTTAAAAATCAATGAAACCGCCACCATTGTAAAGAGCTAAACCGGGGCATGACTCGGCTCGTGTATTTTACAGCGAACGCTCCGTTTTGTGCCTTCTGCGCTGGCACAACTGGGGCCCTGTTCAGGTGCGTGTTGCTCTTCAGGAAGGACACATAAGCATGTGTTTAAGACCTATGAAATCACCAGCCTTTTTTGCCTTTCCTAAATCAACAGGACTTAAGCATGTGCTTAAAGTGCTTTTTCCGAACTGGAGCCTTAAAGAGCTGAGTTAGCTTATCCACCTTCCTCTTTAAAAGATGGACGTGGAAAATTTCCCAGATTATACATCTGCTCTTCCAATTTACCTCGCGGAGGGCAAGGCTGAGTACAGAGGGAGCAGAAAAGGGGGAAGAAAAGTAAAAACAATCCGGAGCTGGCAGCCTGGCAAAAAGAAGCCAAAACAGCTGCCTGCCAGATTGGGAGCGCTGCGCCCCGCGGCCGGGCCATCTGCACGCCAGGCTCGCTCCAGGTGCTGGGCTCGGAGTGGAAGGAGAGGGAAAGTTAAACCTGGCTACGGCCAAGAGGTGTCTTCTTCTGCAGCCGCCTCCTGCCGCGTCGTCCCCGCCTGGTGCATCCCTCGCTTCTTCCCTGCCGGCTGCCGCCGCGCCACCACTCCGGCAGGGAATGGTGGGTTTGGGGAAGCCTCCACCCTGGGTTGGCTTTTTCTCCCCCGGAGCTGCGCATTCCCGGTGCACGGAGACGCACAAGGACCTCCTGCCGTTTGAAGATGTGGCATCGGGGGTGCCCCACAGGCAAGAAAAAAGGGATTATTCCACCACAAACCCAGCCTTTCCGGTGCGGTGACACGCCCCGGGGGTGGCAGCGCAGCCGGGGCGCAGGTGGGACGGCGGCTCATCCCGTGCTCCCCGCACCCTGCTGCCTCCACCGGCGCCCCCAGCCCCTCGCCCGGCGCCCCTCTGCTCCGGCGGTCACACCGCCACGGGCGTCACCGCGAAGCCTCCAGCGAACGAGACACTATCGGCACAACCTTTGATCCGCCAGCTTTGGCCCTGACATGCTCCTCGCCCCGGACAGTTCCGGTGAAAACTTTTTTTGGTTTGCTTTCACGGAATTTCCACCCTCATCCCTGAAAGTTTCCTCTCTCTGCAGTGAGACAGGAGTGCCGCGGGCTCTGGATGTGGGAGCCACGTGCCGGAGTCCATCGGGGCTCTGGCAGTGGGAGCCGTGTGCCGGAGTCCCTCGGATCCCAGCTGTGGGAGCCACGTGCCGGAGTCCATCGGGGCTCTGGCAGTGGGAGCCGCATGCCAGAGTCCATCGGGACTCTGGAAGTGGGAGCCGTGTGCCGGAGTCCCTCGGGGCTCATCGCAGCCCTGGCTGGGTGAAATTCAGTGGCCCCCGAGAGGTGCGGGGTTGACACTGCCAACTCCTGCGTCCTTAAACCTGGGGAATTTATGAGCCTTATCTTGGCCGCTAGACCTTCCTTCTCTTCCTTTGCTTGTTCTGTACTTCCTCTCTTGTAGTTTTAAAACTTTATCTGGACCTAGGCTGTTCTTTACATCACATACCCCCTCTTTGATTTCAGAGACGGAAGGGAAGTTATTTAAAAATAGGCTCCCTCGTAGACAGCGCTCTGGTAATTAGGCACGCAGCTAGACCTCGTGGGTCCAGCTGTGGCTCCGGGGGAGGTCAGCGCGCTCTCGCTTTTGAGAAAGAGACGGAAACCAAACTGCTCCACCATTTGCCTGGCGAGAGCCAGACACCCCTTTGTAGGGATTTCTTCATGCTCTTGTGTGGCTTTGGCTGGTTTATTCAGCTTCCCGCTTGCCCGGCCAACGCAGTCGGGAAAAAGCGAACTCGGCCGAGAGGTCTGGGTGCTGGCGGGGCTGGGCGGCCCCCGGCACCCTGCGCTGCACTACGCAGGTCCCAGAGCACGGCCGGAATGGCTCCGGAGTGACCGGAATGACTCTGGAGTGACTGGAGCATTGCTCTGGAGACACTTGTCTGTTCAAAGCTGGGATGACACTGCCAAACCGATCGCTTGTTAAATACGGATTAGATGATGTCTCACTGCTCTTTTTGTCTCCTGATGATGATGCTCTGGGGCTGCCTTTCTCCTCCACGAGGTATAAATCACTGAAATCGGTGGGTGCGTTCCTCCATTCCCGGCATCCGTGGGAGCGAGGGGCTGCGGAGGCGGCAGCGATACCGTTTTACACCCAACACGGGTCATTTGGGAGGGTCCTGCTTGGGGACGAGCTTTGCCACTGATGTACAGTGTGACCCCCAAGGGGCAAATCAGACCATCTCCTGTGCCCCCACATCCCCTCTGCAGCATAGACATCAAGCGCTTTGCAATCCAAGATTGGAAAGCTCCATAAAGAGACGCAGATTACTATGACTTTGCATATGGCCCAAGCAGTGAAGAATCAGTCCCAGGGAAAAGCGCGGAGGTGAGAGGAACATATGGCTATCTGCATGTCATTAGCAATCCCCAGGGCCTCTTGTCCTCCCAAAGCTCATAAACGGTGATGTGAACGTTTTAAAAGCAACCTTCTTTAAAAATGTAAAAGGCTACTTTAATTAAAAGAACATATCTTTTCTCTTAGATCATAACCTTGGATCCCAATAGCTATGTTGGGAATTCAGAAGCATTTCAAATAATTAAAAAGAAGTGGNNNNCTTTTTTGTCTGACAGAACAGGATCTTGCAAAAATAAAAGTATTGTGTGCCAAAGTGGGACTTTCATTCCGAGTAATAAATAGAACAAATAACCGTATTTTTTCATCGTTTAATCTACTGCCATCCCCGGCGAAAGGGAGATGAGAGCCAGGGCTTCTGGCTTGGGCTCCGGCTGAGGGGACACGGTGGCTTGCGGCAGGGAGGGAGGGCGGGCAGGGGGGTCACCTCGGTCCACGTGGCCACGGGTCCCAGCGGTGGAGATGTCCGGAGACCTGCCGGAGACCACGCGGCACTGGGCAGGACTTGCATGGGTATGGCATCAGCTTGGAAAACCCTCTTGGAAACCACGGAAATTCCGCTTTCCCACCACCCCGTAGCTCCTTTTCTCCCAGACCTAGAAGGTCTGATGCTGCCAGTCCCTTAAAAACAGCGATGGACAGAAGATACTCGTTTGCCTGTCTCCCCCTGGGGCAACGTGGCAGCCCTTTCTGTCCTTCGGGATCACCGGATGACATGAGGCACAGCCCCTCTGTTGCAGACAGTTAGGCAGAGGCTGTCGTCTGCATTGGCATTGCTATTTCTGGCTAGTTTTAACCTGTCAAACTGCAGCATTTACTGTGGAGACCCGTGAAGTATGTGTGGACGCTAATGACAACTTTTCTATGTGTTTCCTTAAACCCATCTGGCTTCTGGTCTTCACAGCAGACACACAGAAATGTTAAATTAGAAACATTAAAAACCCTATTGCTATTTCTCAGGTGACCTGTAGAAGTAAGAAACTTGTCAAGGCGGGTCTTATTTCCAGGTTAATTTTGGCTGAGCGCTCTTCTCGTGTGTTCGGGACTCTCTGAACTATGTGTGGAAGTTGAGGTGACTTATTTATCATTGTTTTAATGCTCGTGTTGACCTGGCAAAATGTTCTAATTATGCAGCCCAATTTTAATGGCGTGTTTAATATCTATGGCCAAGATGGCCAGAGAGCTCTGGCTACAGACGCCAAAAAATTGCGATCGGCGTTGGACTGTCCTGGTGGATCTTGTTCCCCAGGTCATTGCTCCACCAAGGTGTCATCCCCATGGGGGACCACCAAGGCATCTTCCCCATGGGGGACCACCAAGGCGTCTTCCCCATGGGGGACGTCCCCTCCACCATCAAGAGAGGCTTACGTGAAGCGTGACGCCTGGGATCTCCTTGAAACTTGAAGACCCTCTTGGTGGGAGTTCGTGCCTCTCTGCTGCTGGAAACCAGCTGATCGGGGCGCAGAACTTTTTTGGTCACCTTCAATCGTCGTTTTTCAGTCGCTGCCCAGCTCTCGGCCGCTGCAGCGGCTGGGTTTAGCAGAGCAGTGACACTGCCGCGGTGGAGATACATCTGCGTTACGTGTTCGCTGAACGGCTCTGAAGGAACTCATTTGTAAAAGTCAGCATGTTGGTAAATGGTAGCTAGTTCACGAACAACAACAAAAAGAAGTTGGAACTACAAGTCACTACAAATTATTTACTGTGTCCAGATTCATTTGCAACAATGGGCTTGGGTGCAAGAAAATCTTGAACTTTGGCCAGAAATCCCTTCTTTTGTTGTTAGCAGCTACATCTGCTGCTTCTTTCTTCTAGTGCTATGCAGATCTCTTTAATCCCAAGAATGTGTTCCCAATTTGATTGTATTTACATACATGTCTATAGCTTCACTGAGAACACCAGCCCTACTCTTCATCACATTTCCATGCTGTGTTAAGGTTTGGTTTGGATAATGTCACTTTTCTTGTGCCTGGAGAGTTTGGCTTCCTGTGAGCTTTTGGAATTTGACTTCTTCCTTTAAATATCCAGAGGTTTTTTTTCTTTCTCTCTTGCTTTGCTTTTTTTTTTTTTTTCTTTTTTTCTTTTTTCTTTGTAGTTCTCTTTTCAGCCTACTAAGGGAACCAGGGGTGTGTGCTGCATGCCCTCTGGCCTGCCACGTTTAATTGAGATGAAGCCTCAGTATGAAAAATATACATGGGAATTTGGATTGCGTTTGAAGTGGGTGCGAGCCGTGCTCCGTGGCCGAGGGTCCTGCAGGAGCCACGGTGGAGACGCAGGAAGTGGCAACGAGTCACGTCTGAAGCAAATCCAAACCGAACCAACCAAAGTAAAACCCAAAAGAAACCAAAACCTGCTATATCTGAGCGCACAGGTTTTAGCGCTTGACCCCTGCGACCAGAGCTAATGTCACCCCCCGCGGACTCCTGGCCAACGCAAGCCCTAAAATAAGAGCTGCCGGTTGAGAGCTCGCGCTGGAGAAATGTGATGATTCACTGTCCCCCAAGGACAGCCTGCGCCTCATTAAGAGATAAAAGCCAGAAGCCTAGCGCTCATGTTAAATGCTAAGCCGGGCGCTGATATCTGACACGCTCGGAGCCGTGGAATATCTCCCGGGGGCCTCAGCCCTGGCAGCCCCGCAAGGGCACGGATGCAAAGGGCCATCGCGCGCCGGACCAGGCTGCCCAGGGCAGTGGTGGGGTCCCCATCCCTGGAGGTGTCTCCCAGCCAGGCAGACGTGGTGCTGGGGGACACGGGGTTGGCGTGGGGTGGGCAGCGCTGGGTGATGGCTGGACTCAACGATCTTAAAGATCCCTTCCAACCTCCAGGATTCCATGATTCTACAATTCTATGCCCACGCTGTGCCCGTCTCCCCACCCCCAGCCACCATCTCCTCCAGGCTCCCGCCTGGAAAAGGAGCGGACACAGCCTGGGAGGGTGCAGCGGCACAGCCGGCTTCCCCGAATCCTGCCCCGAGGAGAGACGCTGGGGTTGGGAAGAGGCGGGTTCCCACGGCCCCCCCACCTGGTCCCCAGGCGTTCTCTCCTCGTTTCTCAGGGAAGGAAGGGGGACGAAGGCGCTGCGGTGGCCCACACCAAACCTTCACGGCGTGGCAGGGCTTTTTCTGTGGTGAGAGCTGCATGGCCATTCCCCTGGGAGCAGGTTTGCTACGGGTCCAAAGCCTCCACTGAGGCCAGCGTTTGGCAACTTTTCAGAAGTCAAACGTATATCGCGACCGTCGCGAGAGCGGAATGTTTCTTAACACGTATTTTTTCCTGTTGGTGCAGAAAATGCTAATATTTTTATCCTTATATGCTTAAAATTCTAGTCTGAAAAGAACTCTGTTTCCAGAAAAGACACCCCACTCGTCACCCCAGGAAAATATCGACTAATCACGGCCAGTAGTGAAAAACTGGTACTGACTGGTAGTGAAAAACCAACCTCCAGCCATTTCTGTGAAAATCTGCTAACCCAAGGTTCACAGGGCAGATACGTGTAACTTGAAAAAGTTTTTAGGGTATTTTTCCTATGTTTTACCACTGAGCTTATGAGGGAAGGGTAGATTAATTTAACAAAGATATTATCAACATTTTTCACATTAAAAATCCCCAAATTAGACCGCATCTCGTTCCCTTGAAGTTCGAGTAGAAACTCAGAGCTTTCCCAACTCGAAAGAAGCCATCCTGCCTCTCTGGTGGAACAGATCTGTTGCATTAATTTACCGAGAACATCCACTTGATTTAGTTGAAATAACACTTATGAAGTAATAAATGTTTAGTTTAAGAGGAGGTTAATGAGCAAAGTTTATTACTTACTGGAAAATCATTGAAATTGAAAGCCGCATATATTTACATAAAGTATGCAGCATCTGAAATAAATCCAAAGAATTTTGCTATTAATTTCCTGTGTTGTTTACATGTGTTAGAGCTGTGTTTATTCCAGAAGAATCACTCACCAGGAGTGATAGAAATCAAAGTGCAAAAACTGGTTTATTTTTCTCAGTAACTTCTTAATAACAGCATCAGTTTTTAGTGTTAAATAGATGATACGCAACAGACATTTTTCTTCAAATATATACACAATAAGTGGGAAAATAAAGCAAAGGACTGTGCAGTCAAGTGAGTTTTTTATTAAATGAAATAAAATAAAAATTAATACCGGTTTTGCAATCTTGTCCTTTTTTTACTCTTAATTCCAAAAGATATTGAATAAGTCGCAACAGATTTTACAGTGCAATATTTAGTGCGTGTTTCAATAAGCAAATACTTGTACAATGAAGCGCTAATCAAGATCATAAAAACATCAAGGGTTTCATTATGTTTTCTCACAAACTTATGAATTAAAAAAAAAATATGAAGTTGCCTTAACAAATCAAAGACAGCAGAGTTTATAAAGTCTCCTTTTAAAGCTGGAAGGAAACACGTATCACATTTTTACGGCCAGTCGCTATATGTTAAAGCAATTTCTCATTTTTCACATTTGGTATGAAAATTATCCCACGTGTTTCTTAACCCCCGACCATCTCCTCTTAGTTTTGGCAGGGCTGCAGAAAGCAGCTGGCTTTTTCTGAACCAGCTACGAAGGAAATTATTCATGTCCTTTCCCTGGCCCCCAGGCCTGACTCCACAGCCCCGAGGTCTGCAGAATCCTCCTGGAAGGGAGTTTTGCTCAGAGTAAATAGGACAGGGCAGGACTCGCTTGATCCACTCGTGGGCCTGGGAAAATGAAAAAAAAAAAAGGGTAAGGAGCGCGTGGCTTTTCCAAGGGTGCATGTTGTCACCCCGCAGCCAGCTCTCGCTTGTTTTAACAGTGACAGAGGTGGCCGGGATTGAGTCCTGCAAGAAAAAGTTGTCTTCCACCACCGGACAAGCCGGATGCGGCTGCGCATCGCCGCGCAACACGTGGAGCTGCACCTTCCTTCGTCCTCCGCCAAACATTTCCAGGTTCAGAGCTTCTCTTGCAAGAGCCGAGGAGCTCTAACGATTTTAGGACAAATCCTGGCACGGGGGCTGCCCCTGCCGGCCCGGAGCCGTCTCCGCGGTGCCCCTCGGCAGAGGGAACAGCCTTCTCCCCTCCCGCCCCGTCGCCCTCCGAGCCCGGCACTGCTGTGGGAGGTTTAACACTTACTTAATGAGGACTATGTGTGTGCATACATATGGATGTGTGTATATCTGTCTACACATACACACAATATAAATTAACTAAATATGTTACTAGGATACATCAGGAAAACCACATCCAAACAAAGAGTCCAAGATGGAAAAAGCTATTAAAAGATCCCAGCGTTTGAGCTTGTTGTGTGCAGGAATAAATACGGTTACAGGACACCAACGTTACATTTTGTTCTGGTCCCGTTGGCGTTTCCAGGAGGTGCTGTCCTCCGGGCGGGAAGGGGAAGGCTGCACACGGCAAGGCAAACTCGGTCTTCACAATTAACGCGATGCTCGTCATTAAATTGCCTGTCTCTGGAAAACTTGGGCATGAGCCCCACAGCTCAAACCGAGTGTACCAGCCCTTGTTTAACGTTGCAAAAGGTCCAAGAGGCCCCAACGATCCCCCTGAGCTCTGCCCCAAGAGCTTCGGAGAGAAAAGTGGGCAAGAAGGACCTTTGTGCCCAGAGGATCTTGAGCCCATGAGCTCCGAACTGGGAGACGAAGAAAGGCATGAACTTTGCAACCTCCTTTGCGTCACGACCCTCTTTCAGGCCACCTGGTCAGCCTAAAGGATTTCCCTCCTTCCTCTTGAGTGCAAAGACGCCTGGTCAGAGGACGCGGGCATCGCAGGGCACAGCCCCGAGGCAGCGCTCCCGCTCCTGGCGAGGCGGAGGATGCTCCCGCGGCCCTAAAGTGACCATGGCCCCCGTCTGGCCGGGGCTGCGCCACAGCCCTTAAGCAGCTCACCACGGAGCAGCACGTGGCAAATTAGATGGCAAATACCCCCGGCTGAGTCCGGGGAATGAAGCTGATACGCTCTCCCTGGCGCAATTCCCTGTTTAGGTCTCGGAACGCTCGGCGTGGCGCCGGTCTGGTTCCCAGACACCCTGCTGGCTCCTGCGCTGGGCACCCCGAGCTCTGCACCCTACACGTCGCGCTGGAAAGGCAGAGGATGGGCCAAGGTGCCGGAGCTCAGCCCTGCGAGCCAGCTTGGCATGGTGAGAGCAAAGAGCTGGGCAGGCAAAATAGAAAAAAAATTCAAAAAGTGTCTGGGGAGTCGCCTGGGAGGGACGTGCCCCGGGGCTGCGGCGCCCTGGGGGTGGCACCTGGTCCACCTCACGTGCCTGAGAGGGACGACACGATGGCGTAGGAGCTGGCGGCTCCACCAGGCTGCTAACACGCCACTTCTCTCGGCAGAGCCAAGTGTCCCGGCCCCAGACGCCTTCCGAAGTGTCAGGGCGTGCAACGAAACGACAGTTTAAATGCCGCTAGTCACGTGACTGAAAGGCTGAGATTTTTTCCTGAGTCATAATTTTCCAAACTGGAATTCCTCTTGGAGTTGACTTTGAAGTCGGTAACGAGCCTCCCATTGGGTTTAATGCAAATACAATCAGCCCTCATGGAGATTTTAGTCGAGCGGAGAAAAACATTTTTCCTGTTAAAAGATTTTCCTATTAGTACAGACACATAAAAGCTTTCTCGAAGCTATAATGTTAAATATTTTAATGTCCTGCCAAACCTCATCAATTCTCATTGTTTAGCAAAAACGGCGCAGACATTCTGAGTTGCTAGCCATGGCATTTTCTGCGTATTAAGATCAATAATATGCTTCACAAGGAATAAAGGGCTGCCTAATGAGAAAAGTCTTTTAAAAGTCAAGACAACTCCAACTGTTATGAATGATTACAAATTATGTGGTTAATTTTACGGGGGCGGGGTAAGGGGAGATGAAGGCCTTGGGCACATGGGCCATGCTTCCGCACTTCCTCTCTTTCCCAGGAACGCTACCTCCCCTATTGATCAGCCCTGCCAATTCCAGGAAACACCGGGTTGGCTGCCAGCGTAAGGAGCCGAGTTTTCCATTTCAGCACCGTCCCCGGGCTCTTAAAATCTTTATGGCAATAAGTTTCTTCGACAGGTTGTGTTGACGCGTGCGGAAGGGAGGCACGGGGCAGCTCTCCCGAAAGTCCCACTTTTTGGACCCTGTGTTCCGCTCCTTATTCCAGCGGCCTCGGCGACTGCTGGGAGCGCGGGTCTGGGGGTTTGGGGTCTGTCACAGGAAGCGAGGTGGGTGCAGGCACCAAGGCCCCTCACCCGCCGGAGCTCAGCCAGGCTCCACAAAGGCTCTTCACTTCCAGGATTTTGTTTTCCTAAGGGAAACTTCCTTTGCTAAGGGCACGGCGAGCTCGGAAGGAGGGGTGAGGCACGGGGGTGGCCGGTGGAGGGGGTGGCTGCCCACAGCCCGCGGGGTCCATCCTGGGGAAGGACAGGCTGTGTCCCCCTCCAGGGACTCCAGCTCTGGCTGGTGATGCCCGGAGTGAGCGGCACCCTGTGCCGGTGCCTCGGAGGACACGAGCTTCCTGCTTCCCAGCCCAGGACACGGCTACCCACCGCCTTTACCCGGCATCTAAAAATCCATCGCCGCTTCACGCAGCCTGCGCAGGGCAGCCTGGTCTGGAGCTTTCCCAAAGCCCCTTCGCTGGCCGCTTCGGGACACTCACACCTGTGGGAGGCTTAAAAACCCTCCCATCCCTTTTTCCCAAGGGAACAGATTCTCCCGTCACTTCCCTGTAAGCGGCTCAGACCTCTGTCTGGCAGGCCCCTGCCTGCCCAGCTCAGCGGCTTCCAGTCCTCTCCTGCCTTGGCAGGGGGGGGGCGCGGAGGAGAAATCTTTTCTATCAGAAACCCGAAAATCCGTATTATTTTTTTTAATAGAAAGCAACGACCCGATGGTTAGCGGGATGTTCCCAGGGGCTCCGGGGACCTCATGTCAGTTCCACAGGGAGGTTAAACTTCTGCTTCCCACCCTCCATACCCGTACGCCGGTGCCGGAGTAGAAACTGTGCCCATGTCGGCACGGGCAAGGCAGAAGGGCAGAATAGGGAGTTGTGCCATGCAAATTCCCGCAGCTTCCGAGGAAAGACTGTTTCTCCTCCCTGTCCTTTGGGTGCCTGACATTCTGCAAGCTACATGCTACCATGAGATGCAGCTGTGAATTCCCGAACGCCGAGGAAGGAGCAGAGCCCCAAAGGGGGCTGAGCACACCGGTCACTGCTGGACCTTCCCAGCCACCCTCCGGTGCCACCCTCCGGTGCCACCCTCCTTCCGGCAGACCCCGTTCACGTGGACGCCGTGCTACATGTGCGCTGCCAGAGCCAGCTGCTCCGGGCAGGAGGAATGCTTTGTCTGCAGATCCGGATGGGATTAGGTGCGAGATACGCGCTCAGCCCTGTCAAGACCGACAGGCTTTGGTGCACGTGCGGAGCAGAACTCCAGGCATCCCTCCGACTTCCCTGGTGCCGGGGCAGTTACGTGGTGAAGGCACGATGATCGGAAAAATACAGTCTGCACTTAAAACACCACATTTCCAGCTACTCCCTGGTGCTGGTATGTTGTCGAGCTGGACTTATGCCCCAGTTAAGTAACAGGAACTTCCTGGGTGCAGCTGGTATAAATTGTTGCAGCGTCTTTTTCCACGGGCCATGTCTTGGAATCTCTGTGAAAATGTTAAGTTTTCCTCTAACTTTGTTGCAGCAGCGAGAAACGAGTACACATCTAAATATGCAGCATTTATCGCAGCGTACTGCAGTTTGTCCATTGAGGCACCCCCCCCCCCATTGCTCTTTTTTATAACCTCCCAAAATACGGTGTGAAGGAATGAAAAAAAATGTAAAAAGCTATAGAAGCAAACCACCATCAAAATGTGCCACAAGCTCCCGTTTCCATCCTAAATTGCAACTTTATTTAAATCTTTACCTAAAATGTTTTTTAAGACTGTTTTCTTGAAAACTCACGCAGAACCAAATGTTCCTTAATTTCATTCCCCATCTCCCCTCCGCTCCCCACTGGTCCAGAGCCTTAAAATCCTTCTTCATTTCCCACTACAACCCATCTCAGGTCCCGCCGTGCCTCCAGCCCCTGGCAGACGGCGGCGCGGGGGCAGCGGGGCACCCACCAAACCCTCGGACCTGCGGTGGAGACAGTTGCCGCGTCCGGCCGGAGCAGGACTCCGCCATCCGGGCTGGATGCGGAGCAGGTGAAATATCGATTGCGAGGGCTGAGTTTGAAAGTGGCTGTTGGACGGGTGCCCAGTTTGTGCAGCAAAGTGGCACAAGACGAGTTAAATCTGCGGAGGCCCGAAAAGATAATTAAAAACACCCCTGGATGACAATGGCTATTAACTTGCCGTGAGTCCCTGCGTCCCAGGGAGGAAGGAAGAGGGGAAGCAGCAGCTCCCCAGGTCCCTGGGAGAAGCCGGTGTCTGCCGGCACAGCCCGGCTCTGGAGGTCGGCAGGTCCCCGCGCGGCTCCGCGCTCCGGCGAGGGTGCCGGGGGGCGAGGTCTAGGGGGGGCCCAACACCGCCAGGAAACACGTTTTGACAGAAGGGGCTTTGCGAGGCCCCCATGTGCGCTCCACATGGCCTCTCGCGTGCCCTTTGATGTTGGCTTTGGCTTGGCGGGAAGGCGTGAGGCCGGATCCTGGGCCCGGGATGGGCCGTGGCCGCCCCGCAGGGCACAGCGCGGTGCCCGGCGCTGGCACCGTCCCTCCTGCGCTGAGGATCCGGCCCCGGCCCCAGCCAGCACTGCGCCTGCGGCCCCAGTCGCACATGGCAATTTTATCCTTTTTATACCCCTTTTTTTCTTTTTTCTTCTTTTGTTCCTTACCCTCCCTTTTTCTCTCTTTCTTTTTTCTTTTTTCTTTTTTCTTTTTTCTTTTTTCCTTTTTCTTTTTTCTTTTTTCTTTTTTCTTTTTTCTTTTTTCTTTTTTCGTTTTTCGTTTTTCGTTTTCGTTTTTCTCTTCTTTATTTTTTTTTCTTTGTAATTTTTTTTGCGGTTTTCTGCCACTGCGGGGAGCCGGGCTGGCCCCTAAGGCGCGTACCTGCCCTGGAGGGGTCCGCGGCGCCCCCGCGGGGAGCGAGAGGGCGCAAAGCCGGCGGCTCCGGGCTCCAGGGGCTCGGCGGCTCCCTCTGCCTCC
>VZSF01000257.1:0-82735 GCA_013398295.1 Chionis minor
CAGTGACTTTTCATCTTCAACATATCTGGAAGACAAGCCTGCCTCTTCGTATGCAGAGGGAGCAAGACCAAAAGAGAACTCATTAAGCACTTTGAGGCTGAATGCATCCATGAACCGCCAGTTGCCTTCTGATCATCAGCCATCTTTTTTCAACAGAGACTCTAACATGAGCTCTTCAAGATCCAACTATTCTTCAAGACAAAGGAGAAATGAATTGGAGTCTCCCCAGAGGAGCATGCAGCCAGCATTTTCTCTTACTGCCATTAGAGATGAAGCTCCTTCCTCAAGTAGTTCTGAAAGGGTTTTATCTTCTCAGAGGTCTGGGATGAGTGACAGCAAAACATACTGCTGCCCATAGAGAGACCAAGCAAAGAAGAGCCAATTTCCAGAGCCTGGCAGGGAAACAACTTCCTTCCTTCGCTGTGATCATCACTAAAAAAGCCAACTTCTTTATTCAAATTGCACAATGCAGATAGAGCAAGGGAAGGAAGATACATTCTATTTATCCTTACCCATCTATTATTTACCTAGTACTCACAGTCTGCTAGGCAATTAATAATCAGCTCCAGGAAAACCAGCAACCCTGTATCCTTGCCCCAAGCATCTTAACTGGGAGATCTGCCTCAGCCATGTCACTGCAGATCAGGAGATCCTGACACGCTTTTTCTTCCAATTTGCATTGAAAGCTTAAAAATTTTAAAACTTCCCTTGTAATACTGTTCCAGAGAGAGAAAAGCACTGTGTGAAAGGCTTTTTTTTTTTTTTTGCTTTCTGAAGTTTCCAGTGGAGCTGTGCTGGGGAAGCTGAGGCCAAGGATTACGGCTGCTGGTCCGCAATCATTAATAGCGGATCGGGTACCCTGGCAAGCAGCGAGCAGCAGAAGGCTGGGGCTAGCTTGAAGCATTTTGTGCTAGTTGGAGAAGAAATCAAACCTGATCCAGAATAAAAACCCAAAGAAAAACGATACTTGATCCAGTATAATGCTTTCTGGTACAAAATCAGCCCAGTAAGAAGAGTTTCCACCAGCAAACTGAGTTTGCGGTGCATCAGGGTGGCCACCAGCAGGCGCTTTTGCGGGACAGTCTCCAAGGAGAGGTTCGGTACAGACTAACCCCCATTTTCATGAGAGATTTTTCTGATCTTTTCTACTTAAAGTACAGGGCCATGTAACAGCTACTCTTCAGCGCTGCAAAATGCTTTTGATGTTTCCACAGCTCCACCCTTCAGGGACTGGTGCCTATTTTTGCTCTCCCTCAGTTTACTGTCTCAGATGTTTGCCTTAAAGTGCCTCCTGAAGGGCTTCAAGGGGTCAAATCCAAATTGGAGACAACAGCCTGTGATGAACGCCATGTGCTGTCACACAGTTGACTGTGGGGTGGCTCTTCCCGACCTCAGCGGTGGCACTAACACCAACACTGGGTGCTTTACCCGTCCCAAGGAAAACCATGCGTGTTGTACCCAGCAAGCCACCTCCATGGCATCTCCTTTGCTCTCAACCCCACCGAGGGCTCTCGGATGGCAAGGAGGGGTCGTTTGGCCCAAAAAGAGTCAAGGACCCAAAACTTGTTTAGGATTGATCCCCTCTGAGCTGGGTGAAGAGTTCAAAAATTTCAGTTATTTAGATGAACCCCAAGTTACAAGTATTAATAAAGTAAACAGACAAATTTTAAAAAAAGAGTCTTCAGATTTTTTTGCACTGGTTTTTCACCTTTTTGAAGCAGTAACTAAAGCCTCGCTTCTCAGCGAGGGGGAATTACTTTGAACCTACAAGTGGAGCTTCTCTGAAATGCCTTTTGGACTAGGACGTTTGGCCGAGGCTTACATCGCTTCCCAAAATGCTTTAGTGATTGTAAAAGCCAACCAAGCTTATGCGCAACAGCGCGAGCTTCAGCATTTCCTGTTGAAAAGGCATCGACCTGCTTAGGATGAAGCCTGCTGCAGTACTAGGGTTTTTAGCAGTACGGGAGGTGCAGGTCACATCAGCCGCGTCACTCGGGAGGAAGTTATTGCTAAATTAAGCATGAATCTGTGCATTGCCAATATTTTTTTTTTTTTTAAGGAATGAACGCAGATCAAAGAAATTATGATTTATCCAAGTTCACTCTGGAGTTTGCTGTTAAAACCAGACAGACGTCCAAGCTCAACTCCTTGCTTCGGACCTCTGGACATCTCCCTGCTATCAGGTGGCGACGCGTAGAGATGTTTTGTCTTTGACTATTTATGTTTCTATTTTGCAGTGCTGTTTCAGCATAACAGCAAAACAGAAGGGAAATCTTTAACAGCAATGCAAGCTCAAAAATGCAAAGACATCTTTAGCAGCAGCAGCAGCTGTAACCATTTAAGCTGAAACTACGAACCAGGAGCTCTCCACACTTGATATCAGAGGTTGCACTCAAACTTACTAAAGGTTCAGAAGGAGCTTCAAAGTTAAACACCACTTTCAGCAAACCTGAGATGAAGCCAAAATGTGATTAATCCCACTTTACTGGGGGCTCTGGAAGAAAATTGCTTTGCTATTTACTATAGATTTTGATACAGAAGCAAATTCAGGCTTTTTTTTTTTTTTTTTTTTCAGAAGACACACACAAAACCAGCCGTGTTGCATCTTAGGCTCAAATAGTCATCAGGAACAACAATTAAAATTCCTGCAGCCAGAGTCAAGCTCCACTTGCAGCCCAGGGTTCTCAGCCCACAGGGGTATTGATTGTAAGAATCAATTTTGCATATAAATTAAAAAAGGCGTAATCATTAAAGCATATAAGATTTAGTTATAAGGGCAGAACCACTGTGTCGTGCAAAGAGACTGCAACAGGGTGAAGTTCAGGAATGGGCTGAGATTTAATGTGGGGGAGAGATTCCCAGCACCCGCTGGCTCTCGGTAGGGCTCGGGAGAACAATTCCGATAAATGCCTTGATAAAACAAGCTGGGACCTCTGTGGCAAAACACTGGCGTCCTAAATGACTTTGACAATATGGAATATTTAAAACCTGACCTCTCCAAGTAGAGGTTTTGGTGGTCACATCCACGATTTAAAAAAAAAAAAAGTCAACACTCTAGGCTTAACTGTTGCAGAAGCTTTTTCTGTAGGGAAACTGGTACCAAAGGGCCCTCTGTAAACAGGCAACTTCACAGCGCTTCCCACCTTTCCCTCCCCATCTCCTATCCATGATGCTCCGGTGCCGGGAATCCCCATCAGGTCCTCTCCTCCCTGTGGAAGGTCACCCTCACAGACCCTCCCTCCAGGAAACCTTCAAATTTCAAAACAGAAGTAAATACATATATAACAGAAAATAAAATATAAGGGATGGGAAAGAGAGAGGTGTGGGGCACTACCTTCCTTGCTATTTTTTTTTTTTAACCACACTTATCACTATTTCGCATGGTTTCCAGCAGCCACCATTGGAGCTGAGTGTTTCCATCCTTACTTTGACCTGGCTGAAAGGTTTAGAGGTTTAACATGTTTCTGGGACGACAGCCCGGTGGGACGGGGAAGCTGCAGCTGGGCAAAGCAACGGCATCCGAGGCTATTTGGAGGCTGCAGGATCCCACCTCTACTTTGGTCCCCTTGGATAACCAGGATTTACAACTTTTGGCCAGCGATAGATGTGGGTCAACATTTTCTGACCACGCCATTGTACCAGATGGCCAGAGTTCATCAAACCCTAACCCTTCATAGAAAAGCTTGCAGCAAAGGTGATATTTCCCACATTTGCTTGTGACAGCCTGGAAGGTAACGTCCTTCCCAGGGCCAGCACTCCAAAGGGCCCAGCATCGCAGGAGGAGCCGGAGAGGAGAGCCACAGAGCTCATCACCTGCCCCCTCACAAGCACAGGAGATATCTGCGGCGAAGCAGCAGCGCCGTCAGCATGGCTGGCTGGATTAGAGAATTAAAATACAGTGGTCGCAGCTTAGATATTTTTAAATAAAGCCTCTCCAGCAGGCAGTGTAATGAAGAGCGCTACCTTATTAAAAATTAAATAGAAACAGCAAATTATCTCTAAGCCATTTTACAAACATTCATTAAACACTCCGACAAATAGTATATTAATAAAAGTCACCAGCAGTCTTCACAGTAAGTGAAAATAATTTTAACAGCAAAAGTAAATACGGCTTTTCCCCCACTCATGTATCAACTAGAAACTGATGAAATGATGGGCTAATGAGTTAAAAGATGAGAAGCAAGACTTCACATTATTAGACCTACAGGGCAGACATAGCTTTGGTTATTTTGGCCAGGAGTGAAGGGAGAGCTTGTGGAGAGAGCAGTGGTGGAGCCCCAGAGCTGCCGTTCATGCTGGAGAAACGGGCCAGGAGAAACCTTGTGAGGTTCAAACAAGGAGGAGTACCAGGTTCTGCGCCTGGGGAAGGACAGCCCCATGCACCAGTACACGGGGGCGGTGAACTCTGCAGAGAAAGACCTGGGGTGCTGGTGGTCACCAGGATGAACATGGGCATCCTTCCTGCACAGGCACACGTGGAGAGCTGGGTCTGGGCTCCCCAGTACAAGAAAGGCAAGGACATACTGGGCATAGTCTGGATATAGTTCAACACCTGAGCAGGTCACTCAGAGAGGCTGTGGAGTCTCCATCCTTGGAGATATCCAAAATCCCACCGGACACAGTCCTGGGCAGCTGGGTAAAACTGATCCTGCTTGAGCAGATGTGGGACTGAAGGCCTCTGACGTGCCTCCAACCTCAGCCGTTCCATGATTCCCTTTAAAAGGCCATCCTCGAAGGCTGGCTTCGGCTCCAGCGGGAAGGATAGAATGCTGTTGCTTCACTTGATGAACCATTTCAGGCTCTCCAGATTGAATCGTGAACTTCACTGGGATGAAGGTAAAATATTGTAAAGGACCTTGCAAGAGGCTGAAAAGGCCATATTTTTATTATTATTGTCAGGCTGTCAGAGAACAACTAGTTTTGGCCAGGTCTATAGCACACAGAGCTATCACTAAGGAGACCCAGAGATGATGGATGCCTGTGGAAGGGTTAGAGAAGCCTATGGGACACCTATTTAGCCAGATCAGGGAATTACCTCCAGATCTCTAGAAAAGAAATGCTACACAGGGACCAGGTTCATATAATCCAACTCAGGCCGTTAACTGGAGCTATCTTCTCACACTACAGAGAAAATAAACTCTAAATCTCATTTCCAGTGGTGCTACAGTCACATTCCCTTCCCCATTTTCCGACACAGACTACTGCAGTATGGTAAGTGACAATTTCCAAGGCGGGTATTAAAGCAGCCTTTCTCAGAAGCTCGCCAGCAGAAGCCAAGGAAGATTTCTTGTGCCAAAATCCTTTTCCTAACAGAAACTAATTATTAGATAAATTTTGCCCAAACGCTGTAGTGGCAAAAAGGTCTCTGACAGAGGCAGGCTTAAAAAAAAAAAAAAAGAGAATTAACTGATCTTTAGGGTCTGCAGAAAGTGCTGGAACCAACGGGAACCAGCAGAGATGCTTCATAGGTGCATAAAATATACATGAAACATATATGGAAATAAAAGATGACATATGTGTCTATACATGTAATACAAAGCTCAGATACACGTGCCTTTTCCCAAAGCAAAAGCACAGCCGTTGCTCTAGCTGCAGGGCACTCACATATCAGCCCACCCTTCCCATCGGTTTTGGGGATCACAAGCCCTATGGAAAGGATCCCGCCCTAGCAGTATCCCACCACACAGCTCTGTTCAACTGAAATATCATATCAAGAAAAAACCCCAACATTATTTCAGAAGGTTTTCTGCCTGCTTCAGCAGTGCCTCGTCCTGCTGGAGCACAGCAGCAGGGGCTGCTCAGAAGTCACAAGCGACTGTAATAACCGTAATAAGTTAATGAAATAACTATGAACTCTGAAAATCCCTCTTTTGTTCCCAACTCGCCTTGTTATGTCAGCGTCGATCAAAATCGAGTGATTGGCAGGCAGCTAACTTTGGTGTCAGCTCGCACGTGAAGCTTTCCGGGAGCCAGCCCCCTCACCACCGGTGGCCCCCATCTCCACCCAGGGTACCACAAACTCCTGCAGGTCAAAAACCACATGAAATTCAACAAAGGCAAATGTAGGGTCCTGCACCGGGGGAGGAATAACCCCACGGACCAGAACAGGTTGAGGGTGACCTGCTGGGAAATGGCTCTGCAGGACCTGGGAGTCCTGGTGGACAACAGGATTCCAATGAGCCAGCAATGTGCCCTGGTGGCCAAGAAGGCCAATGGCATCCTGGGGGGCATCAGGAGGAGTGTGGTCAGCAGGTGGAGGGAGGTCATCCTGCCCCTCTGCTCTGCCCTGGGGAGGCAACAACTGGAGTCCTGGGTCCAGTTCTGGTCTCCCCAGCTTAAGAGGGACAGGGAACTGCTGGAGAGGGGACAGCGAAGGGCCACAAAGATGACGAGGGGGCTGGAACACCTTTCTTACAAGGGAAGGCTGAGGCAGTTGGGTCTTTTTAGTCTGGAGAAGGCTGAGGGGGGATCTCATCAATGCTGATCAATACTTAAAGGGAGGGTACCAGGAGAAGGGGGCCAATCTTTTTCCAGCAGTGCCCAGTGATAGGACAAGAAGGAACGGGCATCAACTGGAACACAGGAAGATCCATCTGAAGATGAGGAGGAACTTCTTTCCTTTGAGGGTGGCAGAGCACTGGCAGAGGCTGCCCAGAGAGGTGGTGGAGTCTCCCACTCTGGAGACATTCCCAACCCGCCTGGATGCCATCCTGTGCCACCTGCTGTAGGTGGAGCTGCTCTGGCAGGGGAGTTGGACTAGATGATCTCCAGAGGTCCCTTCCAACACCTAACATCCTGTGATTGCTGGACACTTGGAAAAAAATAATTAGGATACCAACAATGTTCATTTCCTGACATGCTCTCACACACACACACCAGTAATAACACAAATAAAAGTGAGGTGCCATGCTGGAAAGGCAAAGGAGAAACAGGGAAAGTCCAGCGGGTCCTTGAGCTCAGAGGCAATTCAGCATGATGCAGATTAGATCTCCTGGGCTGCGATGTCCTGTCAATGGGAGTGATCAATAAATTGATAGCTGCCTTTTTAATTGTGTTGACATTCCTTCCTCACTCACCCTGGCAGGGGAACACCGGTCCCCAGCCGGCTGCTGGCTCTGCAGGCGGTGGCAGAAGTCACCCAAGGGGAACAGAGCTTTTCCCCCCTCTTTTTCTGACACTGTTGGTGGGGTTTAACTTTCATTTTTGGTTTCCATTGGTTGTGTTCCCATTGCTTTCCAGGAAGGTTTGCCACAGTAAATCCCACATGCAAAAGGCATTAGATACCACCACCACAGAGCAGATAAACAATTTGTCCTGTACTTAAGTTTACACCCAGAGCTTTATTTATATTTTTTAAAATTTTATATTTTTTTTAGAAAACAAAACCCCATCTTTCTCCTACTATTTCCCTTTTTCAGCAGCAAAATGACACCCCCAGTAAAGCCATCCCTGTTCGTACCAGGTTTCCATCTGACTTGGGCAGTGCAGGTTACACGGCAGCATTGACAAAGGGAGAGCATAAAAACATCAGATTTTATTCTGATAATAGCTCGGAATTCACACAAGTGCCGAAAGATTTGCTGGAGCAAATTAGCTGAACACCGGTGGTTTAAAATACTTGTCCTTTGTAATAGATAATTGATCTGCCAATGTTTGCCGTTTCCCAGGACCACTGCAGTAAGATATCTCATCTGAATATTTCTAAAGGCTAAACCCTCCCATCGGGTCTGCTGGGAAAGCCCTGGATCTGCAGGTTAAAGGGGATATTTCACCTCAGGTGAAAGACACAAAGGGAGATCCTACCAGCCACCTTTAGGTTTTTCCCCCCCTCATACAGGTGACACAGCTGAGTTCATGTATCATTTGCCACTTGGAGCTTAAAACTTGGTGCCTAAGCTAAATAAAATGGCAGGATGGCACGTGATGCCACATCAACCCTATTTGCTAGTAGAAAAACTAACTATCCCAGCCAAAAGCTGGACAGCTACCAATGGAATTTACAGGTTTGCCATCAACATCAAACGCTCAACCGCACCAAGTAGCCCCATATCCCCAACGCCTACAATCATGAGAAGAAACACCCAAACCTCCCACCCACCCCTTGCTTTTTTCCCTTGAACACCCCACAGGGCTCTCTCTGATAACAAACTCCCGACGCCCAGTTTTCAGGTTCCCCAGGGAAATTTTTCCTTCAGAAACATTGCAACCAGCCAAATTGTGAAACGCTCCCAGCAAACTGAACGAACCCAGCCCCAGGCTGGAGTTTCACTGGTGTCACATCAGGAGAGCGAGCGAGCGAGCACCGGGGCGGATCGCGCTCCATCAGGTTAGCTCAGCCCTGCTGGCCTCCCTGAGAAACTCAGCTCCTTGCCAGCGCCCCCGAATTCCTACAGACTCAAAATACTATTTTGGCATGCTCAACACTCCCCTGTAGGTCAGAAAAAGATAATAACAGCTCTTTCCTGTGCAGCCCCTACGCCCCATGAGGCAGGAGCTGCTCGAGCACCGCGCTCTCCATCCCATCACATCCACAGGGTGCGGGAAGTGGAGCCAGGCTCCCGTGGCCCCACGCAGGGAAGTGATGCCCACAGATGCACAAAACCATCCTGATCCATCCGTACCCGCATATTAAAAACTGTGGCAAGCCATATTCCTGGCTGACACCACTGCTGTTATTATCCCAGTCCCTGGCACAGCTTTTATCCCAGCAATTCCTTGGAGAGCTCCCGGGCTGTGGCTGCTCATGGCCCGAGGGACTAGCGTGTACCCCCGGGGTGGTACCTGGGGTTCAGGGGAGGACTGGATTTGACTGTCCCCTCCTCCTTCAGTCCCACATCCAGAAGCACCAGCAGGGATGTGCCCCAGGACAGAGAAAGGAGCCGTCCTTTCAGGCCACACATCCCACTGGGGTGTCAGCACAACAGGGTCCAAGGAGAAAACAGGTATCCCGAGATTTTTCCCAAGTGATGGGCTTTGAGCCTAATATTTTATTAGTCACCTGTCTCCTCTTAGACCAGAGGGAACTGTGGGAAAAACCCAAACACAACTAAACAAACAAAACCCTCGCCAGGCTGGGCAGGTTCATCTCTCAGTCCAAGATCCACGAAGGATCAAAACTCTCGCTGTAATAAGCTCTCCTGGGAGGAGTTTGAGCAGGGCTGGGTGGGCAGAGGCAGCTGCAATTAAAGCTGGCAGTAATGTAAATCTAGTCCCAAAAGAGCCAGGGAACAGGCGAAAGCAGTCTCGGGGCAGTCAGCAGCCGCTGGTGAAGACACCAAAGCGAGGATTTCAAAGGATGTGAGAGGTTCTTGGGGCTGATCTAGCTAAAAAATAAAATAAAATCTTCCTTTGCTTTCCTTGTCAACCTGAAGACCTCGAGGTAAGCATGGCGAGAGCATTTGCTTCAGCTGTCTGCAAGGACACCTCACGTCAGCACAGGGGTGGAAATAGCCAAAGAACATAAGTATCTTGAAATACATCCAAAAAAAAGAAAAATCTGTGTCCTTGAGCTAAAAAAAAAAAATATATATAAAAATAATGCATCCCTTTGAAGGAGAGATCTGAGATGGCTGGGGCACTTGGGGGGGACGCAGCACACGGTGGCTGCTGTCCCCGTAAGTCTTTGCTGTGTCAACAGAGGCTTGTAGGCTTGTCTGGCCAGTAGCAGCCCTATCATCAAAGACTTGATTTTCTCTCTGCTCAGGAGAGATTTTGCCCAGGAAGTCAGGCCCTTCGCTGCCACTGAAGAACTGCAGCAAAACAGAGGAGCTTCCTCATCTGCCATGCAAAGCCACGAGCTTATAAGAGGCACTTCCCTGCCCAGGGAGGCCCAACCTCTTCCCTCGTTTTCTTTGAGCACTGTTTTAAAGACTCTTACTCTGTCTTCTTCTGAGCCTCTGCTACAAGTACAGTTCTTGGGCCAAGATGAGGAAAAAAAAAATTAAAACTCTACCTAAGGGACTTAATACCTCCTTTGAACCCCATCCATGGTTAGTATTAGCCAACTTGGAGCTGGGCTTTGCCTTAAAACCTGTCCTAGCTTACCCTCCTTTAAGCATAAAGAGAGTCTCTTGGAGAGGGATGTGTAAGATTTGGAGTCTGGGGTGTGCAATCTCCGTCTTCAAGCCTTTGAAATAAGGAAAAAAAAACCCCAAACATTTCTTCAGCACAATGGGAACCCAAACACCAAGGGAGACTCCCACAGCCATACTGGGCGTCACCATGCAACCCAGAGGTGACTGGGGACTCATCTGGGGGCCTGGAGGCAAGTAAAGATACTTGTCCAGCCTTTTTGATACAACAATTTCCTAATGATATGATTGCATCTAAAACGCAGTACAATTCAACCACCTTCACCTCTAAGCCACACTAACACTGCATTAAAAATTCAGCTAACTCCTCTTTGGTGAACAATTATCTCATTCAATGGTTTGATTCACTGATATCTTAATGACAGCCTCCCCCGTTGTTGTTTTTTTAATGTTTAAAATATGAAATAAATGAGCCCTGTCAGGCTGAAAACTCTGGGTAGGCTATAGTAGCTGTTTTCAATAAATAATGATGAGAAGTTTCAATTTACCCATCATCTGGCATATCGCGTGACGAGGTTGTCATCTCCTTTCAAGCTTAAAAATCCATTCCTAGCCATCTTGATAACGTCATTAAATATTGTGGCAGAGGCACTGAAGTTGCTTTTGAAAAGTAAATCTCACTCCATCAGTAAATAGCAGTGCTGAGGAAGAACAACCACCACAAGAGGACAAGGCGTCACACTGGTGAAGAAGCCCATGTCCCAAAGAGCCAGGGGCTCCCCACCCCTCCCAGACGGGTGGGCCACCCTCCCTATTCCCCCTTGCTTTGGCATGAGGATGCCATTATTTATTCCCCATGCCCTGTTCCAGCAGGGGCTGTACAAGCCACAGAGGACAGTATCCTGCAAAAAAGGAAAGCCATCTGATGCCACAAGCTGTCCTGGGCCACGGCAGCAGTAGAAAAAGGTTGTGGGCAAATAGCTCTGCAAATGGGTGCTCCCGAGCCTGGGTGTTAATTGCTCATCTGCAATGCAAAGTTTCTGCTTCACAGCAGCACTCTTGTTATATATACAAAGAGAAAAAAAGCCATTCTGGTTTCGGTCCAGTAAATAACATCCTTTTGGTTTTCTCAGAGTGTTTTGCTACAACGAAATTTATCTGCACCACGAGTTTAGTGCCATCCCACTTCCAGGCAAGAGAGTGCCTGCAAGGGTGGCTGAAACCTGCTGGGGACACAACAAGGATGAGCAAGGAACCCAAAAAAAGTCCAGCTTATCCCTGTATCAAAGGGGAGTAATGTGAAATACAAAACATTTGCCAACACCACCAAACTGTGTGGCGCAGTCAACACACTGGAAGGGAGGGATCCCAACCAGAGGGATCTGGACAGGCTTGAGAGATGGGCCCGTGCCAACCTCATGAAGCTCAACAAGGCCAAGTACAAGGTCCTGCACACAGGCTGTGGCAATCCCATGTGTGAATCCAGGCTGGGCGGAGAACGGCTGGAGCAGCCCCCGGGAGAGGGACTGGGGGGGCTGGAGGGGGAGAAGCTCCCCAGGAGCCGGCACCGTGCGCTGGCAGCCCAGAACCCCCCACCCCTGGGCTGCATCCCCACAGCGGGGGCAGCAGGGCCGGGGGGGGATTCTGCCCCTCTGCTCCGCTCGGGGGAGACCCCCCCTGGAATCCTGGGTCCAGCTCTGGGGGTCCCAACAGCAGAAGGACACGGAGCTGTTGGAGCGGGGCCAGAGGAGGCCCTGGAGATGCTGGGAGGGCTGGAGCCCCTCTGCTGGGAGGACAGGCTGGGAGAGCTGGGGGGGCTCAGCCTGGAGAAGAGAAGGCTCCGGGGAGACCTTCCAGCCCCTGCCAGTGTCTGAAAGGGGCTCCAGGAAAGCTGGGGAGGGACTCGGGATCAGGGAGTGGAGCCATAGCACAAGAGGGAATGGTTTTAACCCAAAAGAGGGGAGATTTAGATTTGATCTCAGGAAGAAAATTTTCACCATGAGGGGGTGGTGCGCCCCTGGCTGGGGTTGCCCAGAGCAGCTGTGGCTGCCCCATCCCTGGAGGTTCAAGGCCAGGTTGGACGGGGCTTGGAGCAACCTGGTCTAGTGGGAGGTGTCCCTGCCCAGGGCAGGGGGGTTGGAACGAAGTGGCCAGGTCCCTTCCAACCCAAACCATTCTATGAACATCAATTACAAAGAAAGCATTGACGAGTGTGCAATAGCAGCAAGTGGCCATGCTGCTGGACATCAGCACACCCAGAGAGGGAAAACACCCTCACCAGCTTCAGCTCCATCCCACGGCAGTCAGGCTCTCCCCAGCAGCCCTGGTGTCCCTTTAACATGTCCCACGCCAGCCTCCGGGAAGGCGACAAGTCACCCTGAGCTGTGATCCATACGGCCCACTACTGTTATATTACAGTCATTTTCCCCACTTAAAGCCATTCCCTTCCCAACACATCACATGGCAGCAGGTTGCACGCGCAGCATCGCACATGTGGCTCACGGGCATCATCTCGTGCAAATCGCTTTAGCGCCGTTTCATCCAGGCAGCTTTAAAAAAAAAAAAAAAACCTCTCCGCAGATTATATCAAAGGCTTCATCAGATTCCTATTGTCCTCGGCACGCCATATAATCCAAATGGTTTCAAAAGAAAACGGCTACCTGCTGATAGCCGGAGTGGCTGCCAGTTACCAGATGTCTGGCTTTTGTTGTCTATAACTGGTATAATTTTTGCACAAAAATGAAAATGGTTTTGATCCCGCAGAACAAGATGCACCACAGATCAATTCATCGCAAAAGGCCTTTAAGGGTGTCTGCACAGACGGAAATTTTGTTTTAGTGGGATGATTGGCTCTATTTAATTTAAACCTGTATTTATAGTGAAAATTCAAATAATGTTCCCTACTTTGCATTTCAAAAAGAATCTCAGTGTTTATGAAATCACTTTTGAGTTGCAATTACAGTTATTTGTCTCTGGGACACACAACATGTAATTGGGTCAACATTGTTAATGAGCTAGTAGCATTATTGTTAATGAGCTACTAGTGTTAGTTTCAGTGTTTCATCCCCAGCAGGCGGCAAATACAGTATGTTAAGATAGATAATTATGTTAATGTTACAAATATCCACAGACCAAAGAAGTCATTAAAAATATTAAACAATGAGGTTAAGTGAGACAATTGCGTGGAGCGAACTCTCCGCAGCGGCAGGGAGGGACCGGCACCGCTCGGACACGGAGGTGTTTTCTCCCAGTACCCTTGAGCACCTGGAAAAAACGCTTCACTTTCTGGATCACGGGCTGGAGTTGCCCCGTTTCATGCAGCATGGCAGGAGTTTTGTGAAAATAAGGCTTTGGTTGCAGGAACCCCCCCAAAAGCACAAAAAGAGGGGAAAGACCTCCTGAGCATCACCTTGTACACAAAGACCCCTTGACGGCAACGGTAATGTTTTAATATGAACTCCATTAAGAATGGGAGCCACTTTATTTTATTCACATTAAGCCTACCACCCCCTTGTTTCATCTGCTGTCCCCTGATGCCCACGTCAACGCAGACGGTGATGAGCTGTTCCCCATTGACTTCACCAAACCACTCATTTTTGCATGTTCTATTTCAGGAGTAATTTTTGCCTTTTAAAAAAAAAAAAAGTCATTTATGGACCCAAATACTTCTGATGAAGCTCTGATATTGGAGCTGGTGAGAAAAAGTGAAGAAGGAAAGGTCGTTAGTTGTCCCATCTCCGGTCAGAAGAGGGCAACAATGGTGGTGTAGGGAAACGTGTTTTCTGTGAGCAGTCTCTACAGGGTCCTAAAAATATAAGAGCTTTACTAACAGAGTCGGGCAGGTCTCTGAAGTTTTTCTCTCCAAAAGAAACCATGCAAAGGGAAACAGGAGTTAATTTGTCTCAGATAAAAATGCTTATTTGGACGACCTTAAAATAAAGTACTACAATGTAGTACCCCGGGTTCATTCAGTACTACAAGTGACAGCGGATGATTGATGAAAAAAAGATCAGTCAAACATAATTGCATTATGAAAAAGTGAGAAGTTATCGAGGAATTAATAAAAAAATAATGGAATTGATTGTGTTTTGAAATAATTAAAAATATTAACAGAAAATAATTGGATTGCACAGATGGTTATAGCCAAGAGCATCTGTGGAGAAGTGCTCTTCATTTGGAAATGGTTATTTACAAGGAATTTAAACCAAACCACTCTCTCCCTACTCACACATCTTAGACAAAGCTTTCAACCAGTGCCCATTACCAATAACAGAATTGTACAGTTTCTGAGAGCCACTGCAAGGGATGCAGCTGAGCTAACCCCCCCAGAAAATATTTCAAAATTATGTTAGAACATTTGATCTCTAAAAGTGATGATAACAGCTGCAGCCTCAGCTCCCCAGACATTTTCTTGTTCTCCAGACAAGCTGGAGAGGGACTTTCTACAAGGGCATGTAGTGATAGGACAAGGTGTAACGGCTTCAAACTGAAAGAGGGGAGATTTAGATGAGATCTCAGGAAGAAAATTTTCACCATGAGGGTGGTGAGCCCCTGGCCGGGGTTGCCCAGAGAAGCTGTGGCTGCCCCATCCCTGGAGGTTCAAGGCCAAGTTGAACGGGGCTTGGAGCAACCTGGTCGAGTGGGAGGTGTCCCTGCCCAGGGACAGGGGGGTTGGAATGAGGTGGTGTTTAAGGTCCCTTCCAACCCAAACTAGTCTATGATTCTATGGTTTCGACTGCTGCAGAATTAAACCCTCCAGGACAACCTGGGGCTCCTGCTGTGTTTGGATACACAGCATAGCCTTCAAGTGCTTTTTCCCCCCAAAAGAAGTTCAATATGAAGGAGAACGGCTCCACACCACCAGGAAAGTACAAAGTCAATGTTAGGTCAGTCATTAGTAAAAACATCTGAACCTAAAACCTTGCCCTGCTCAAAACTCATCTGCAAGGGCAAGCAGCCTTGCAGTGTGTGTGCTGGTTTTACCCAATTCCTCACAACTTCAGAGCATTCATTCCCAGCCACCACCATTCACCAGGCTTGTCCAAGGGGTTATCCTGGTGGGTAGTCACTTTGCTGACAAGACCTCTTCTCATTAAATGTGGGATTGAGTCCTGGATTAAGACACCAAAAGGCAGGGTTCACCTGAGAGCCTTTTACTGTTTTGCAAGCTGCATGATGGGGTCCTTCATCCCCCCTTCAGTGCTGTAAGCACATCTCCTCTTCCCAGAGCAGCAGATCCCAGATTTAAATACAGCCCTTCATTTTGCTTTACAAGAAAGTGCCTGGTGCACACATGGCATCTTCAGCTTCCGACAGCCACATCATTAACGCCTTCAAAGCGAAAAGCATTTGCTTTTTAGGTTCCCCCCGCAAAAGTTACCAGAATAAACCTGGAGAAACAAGATTCAAGAGACCAGCTGAGGCAACGAGTCAGCATGGGATCAAAGTGCCACAGAGGGAAAGGAGCCAGTCACGCTGCATCCATAGCCAGGCACAGAGCCCTGCTCCAGAGCCCCCGCACCCACCGGGAGGTGGTTGTGCTTAGCGCTGCCTGAATTTCTCATCTGGACCAAGGACATGTGCATGAGGGACTCGCAGAAAAAAGAGTTAAATTTCTCAGCAACCCAGATTGAAAGTTTCATTATTTCAAACAGCAATAAAGAAAACAGGTGGTTTTCAGGGCCAGGTTCAAGGGTTTCTCTCCTGCAATGTACAATCACCCTGGTTTCACCTTGGGCAGCCTCTTAGCCTCCATTTTTTTCCTTTTCCAGGAGACCCAGTAGCTCAAGCCCTGAGGGCTCCAGGAGGCAGCAGTGGCCAAGCACCAGCCTCAGCTGCAGCAAAGCTGTATTTCAGCAGGTCCCTTCCCATCTCCATCACCCCAGTGTTGCCCTCGGGCCCTTCCCATCCCAGCCAGACCCCAAAAAGAGCTAGGAGCACAGCAGTGCAGAGTCCCACGGCTGCTGGGGTCATGACGAAATAAAAATCAGAAGATATGCAAAACCCAGGGCATGAGGAGGGTACAGGAGGACTCCTGCAGATGGTGAAGAGTAGAAGCTTTGAACTCACTAGTCTCCCATGCTATAGTAGAAGCTACATCCCTGGAGGAAGGAAAAGTCAGTGTATAGGACCTCCAAAAATGAGCTTTTGAAAAAAAAAAATAAAAGGATAATCCCCTTCAAATACCAAAATAGTTGTATGATACTCAGCTCTGGCAACACCAGTCTCAGCTCTGGGGTGACACCATTGGATTGTCAAAGGGGCAATATCATTTAAGAAGGAAGTGCAATCTGGATACCCACAAATCTAATCTCTCACCAGAGCACAGGAAGAATAATTAAAGTCATGAAAGTATCTGGAAAACAGGAGAATATATAGTGGGGTTTTTTCCAAAAGACGATGCTAGTCCAGCCACATACTATTATTTGCTTGAATAAACTATTTCCAAGACCAAAGCAACATGGCAGATACTGCCATGGCTTAAGGAAAAATAATGCATCTTGTATGAAATCACACAGCAAACCATTAGTAAGACAACAAAAACAGTGAGTAACAGACTTCGAGAGGGACTAAACTGGAAGTTGATCATGATGGGTTGTGCTGGAAGAGAGGATGAAGACTAAAGCTGAACCTGGAAGAAAGCCAACCTGTGACTGCTCTACTGCATGTTTGTTTTAATGAACTTAACGGAAAAAATAGAGGCAGAGGGGTGAGTTTTAATGGTTAGTTGGGAAGTATCAACAATATGGCAAAGGTTCAGAATATTAGACATAGAATGGGAAAATAAGACACAAATTAACAGCGTAATGCGCAAAACTGCTATTAACTACAGGGATTCCAGCTGTAACAGAAGAATTGACATCACTACCTTCTCCAGTGTATTTTGGGATCTCACTTGGGGGCCTGCAGTTTTCTTGGAGACAGACCAGTGGGCATATTCCTCCAAGAAAACCATAGGCCACCATCATGTCTCACTCATAAAAAGTCTCAGTGAGATCCTAAGGTACATCAGACAGATAATCCCCACTGTATTTCTAACTTGTGGGAAGCATTCCTGCTATGGTAAGAGACAGTAATGGGACCCTCATGAAAGGTCACTGACCAAACCGGCCCTCCTGGTGTAGGTGAGATGGATCCAGGCTGACCCAAGCCCACAAAAGATCCATCAGAAGAATACAGAAGACTTATCTACCAGTGCATGCTAGGAAGCTCAGCTTGGTCAGAAGCACAGAGCGACATATCAGGATACACCTGACCAATTTCTACAACTACACTTTCAAAGAAGATAATCAGATGGGGAAAAACAAGCACTTTTGGCTCAGAAGGAGGTGATAAAAGAAGAAGAATTAGACCTGCTACAGATTCACAAAGGCTTCTGATTTTAAAATAAATTTAAGTGTTAAAGGACCCGGGTTCTGGTTCAGCTTTCCAGCAAGATTAGTGGAGAAGAGAAACCCAATTATCTTTAAGGAACAGCTCAATTTACAAAGCAGTTTGTGCAGCAGTGTTGACAAATACAGAGATGGATACAAACGGTATTTTCCCAGTCCTATGTCTTAGGTCCCTACAACCCAGTGTAAAAACATTTAATTTGGGACTGGGAAAGAAGCTCAATGCACAGGAAAAAAAAGAGGGAAAGGAACCATCCATTTCATAAAGCCAATAACCCTACAAATGTGGGCTTTTCTCCCCTGTTAAGGACTGGGGTGTTCAGAAACACCTGCACAGCCTTTTATTGATGGTTGGCCCCCAGGACAACATCCTCACTAACGTACCTGTTAGTAGTAGACAGAAAACCTACATATAACAGCAGAGCAGGAAAATCTGCAGGTTTTTCCCAAGGGAGATGCACATAGCACATGGACAAGTCCCTGAGGAGCTGCAATACACTGCAATTTTATTTACAACCTGACTTTCAGGGGGGGAGGGAAAAAAAACCCAAAACCCAATGCATAAGTGATATGACCCATTCCTCACATGGCTAAAAATAAATAAATTTTTCTTCTGAATAATTTAGTGACTCATCTTTGCCAAGTCCCAAAGTACTTTTGGAAAGAAGTCGGAAACATTTTCCCATTAACCTCCTGCAAATGCAGGTTTACGGTTCATAATCAGACCTAAATACGTGCAGTTACTCAGCAGAAGATTTTAAAAGCACCACAAACATTTGTTATGTGCAAAAGCAGCCAGGCTGTTGGGCAAGAGAAGACAGGGGTTTTTTGACCCTAGGACATCTCCAGACCTGTGTCCTTCAACATCCCCACAGGTCCATGGATGAGGAGGGATGAAATGGGGGATTTGGGACAAAACTAGTCCTTGGAGTAAGTCACCAGTTTTATGGTGACATTTTCAGCCTCCAGCCCCGCTCTGTAAGATCATCCAGCTCCACAATTAGTGATGCCCATGGCACACCTCGTCCCCGCAGCCTCAGAGATGTTCTTAATGGGCAAAGTTTCAGCTTCACCAAATCCCCTCCTATTAAATCTAATTTAAATGCATAAGTTAAGATTCCTAAATCGACATATTACAGAGATTTAAAAAGACAGTTAATGCATGTTAAATATAATCAATTCCGGGGGATGAATAGTAATGTTTTAGGAATCACAGCATAACAGATGAAGATACATAGCCTATTACTGATCTAATAATTAAGAGACAATTACCACCTATTTAAAACTCAGTAAAATATGTCAGAAAACAAGGCTTTCCCTTTAAAATTAGATATAAAGGTATCCAGCAATTTAAGTGCTATCCTTTTTGGTGCAATTCAAAGGAGTCTTTTTTTCCAGGAACTGCAGAGTATTCCCTTGAGGCACCCATACAACAAGGGTGCCCGCATGACCCCAAAACACTGCCAGCTCTTCAGAATTTAGGCTGTGAGAATAAGTTCATTTTAAATGTGCCCCTCATCACTTCAGTGCTAAATGAAATTCATATACCCATTATAGAGTTGCCAATCAAGATTTGTTAGAGCAGGAAATATCTGAATAAACAACTGCAAGAGTTTGGGTTGAGAAAAATCAAGTTTACATGGTAGGGTCTCACTTGGCTCCAGCAATGAAGACCATCCAGAGAGTCACCTGTCTTCTTGGCTCACATCTTTCCGATTTCCTTGGCACGATTTGATATACCAACAGCACACAACATTTTCCTCATCCACTGAAATGCAACCAAATTTAAGCATAATGTCTAAAATTGAAGATGTTAAAATATTTGGAACAATAAATATCACACGAGAGGGCAAAAGATGAATAAAAACAAGTTGAACACATAGGATAGTTTGTCAAGTACTTGCACCCTTTAGGTGCTGGCCACATGCAGTTAGACATGGACCAAGGCTGAACCTTCAGCTGTGCTGTCAAAGCAGAGGCACAATCATAGCAGAGTTTGGGTTGGAAGGGACCTCAAAGACCATTCAGTTCCAACCCTCCTGCCCTGGGCAGGGACACCTCCCACTAGACCAGGTTGCTCCAAGCCCCGTCCAACCTGGCCTTCAACATCTCCAGGGATGGGGCAGCCACAGCTTCTCTGGGCAACCTGCACCAGCGTCTCACTGCCCTCACAGGAGCGAATTTCTTCCTCATATCTCATCTAAATCTCCCCTCTTCCAGTTTAAAACCGTTAACCCTCATCAGGGGTGGCCACCCCTCCTCATCTTCGTGGACATCACCTCCTCTGGACATTGCTGTTAGGAGCAGGGGAGCAGCTCCCAGCAAGAACTGGGGCAGAGCCAGTTCAAAAACATTTCTGTGAGTTACTGTGGTGGCTGTCTCTTAAGGCAGCAGCCACAGGACTTCAAATGCTTTCATTTGCGCCTTCAAATGGAGGGTTGTATGCTGTCTTGTATTCCAGGACTTGACAAATCTTTTCCTTTCCGCAAGTTTTTCTATTCTATAAACAAACAGCTTGTTTCAGCTTGGAGAAAATGTGTTACAAGTAACAGCCTTAACAATTAAAGTTTTCTTTGCTGTCCACCACTTGTGTGGGAGAGGCCAACGAGGAAGCCAAGGGAGTGCTAAATAGGGAGTCTTTAGTCAAGACTTGCCACATATGAGAAGGAGTGACTCGTGTAACATTGATTACAACATCTACAAGCTTGTGGCTGAAGACAGCCCTCAGGGTTTGGAGGGTCACGCACACACATCCCTGCAGTTAGGCTGAGACATGTGTCACAAAGAGAAAGGAAAAAAACAAGCAGGCCCAAGCGTAGGATTGCACCTGAGAGGGAGCGCACCACACATCATCTCATTCTGGCATCTCCTCCTGTCTCAAAGTTCACAGGCTGGGAAAGAGGTCTTCAACAGTCAACCCAACCTCTCATGGCTCCATACGGCCCTGCTGGGTGCGCCCAACGTCACCAGGTTCACAAAGGAACCCATTTTCAAACTCGAGTCATTGGCCAAATAGAGAAAGACTAGGAGATCATGGGACCTGGCCACCATGCTGGTTCCTGGTGGGCTATTCATGTCCATAGAAGGGGCAACTCTGCCCACTGCAGGGCTGCTCCCACCTCACTTGCCTCCACAGCAACACAACAGTGGAGAAAATAACGCATTTCTTCTGCCTTTCCCCCCACCCCTGCAAGGAAATATCCAGGAACTGACAGTCTTGAGACTCCTTGGCAGAACCACCCAACAGGCAGCTCCATGCCAAAGCCATCATCGCAGCCTCTCTGAACTCAGAACATGGACACTACCCATCCCAGGTAAAATTTCATAATCTAAACAGCATTTGGCTTGAACAAAAAAACTAGTGGGCAATTAGAAAATCTGTTTACTCCCCACAGCAGGGCAGATGCCACGCCACAGCTCTGCCCTGCTCCCCAGTCCTCTCCCCTCTCGGCACATGGCTCTTCCCAAAAGGAAAAAAAGCTATAAAACTCCCATTTTGGATCCTGTAGAGAGAAGCTTTGTTTTTTTTTTTTTTGCAAACGAGCCATCCTGTTGAGAACATTCACCCCAAATTTGTCAAAAGCTTTCCACTGTTAATTGAAGGAAGCAGAAATCTGTTTGCTGAAGCTCCACGAGAAGAAAAAGATGTCAGATAAATTATTCATCGTGAATTACTCACTTGGCTCTTGTTAAGAAATTACTTGTTTTCACAAAGCTTGCATCAGATTAATTCCTTATTTATTTCATTTATTTAGATGTCTTAAGCTGGCAGAGGGATATGGATACTAAAGATGCAGAATGAAGAAGGTTTTAAAATAGATTCTACATCTAATCCGCAGGTGACCGCTACTTGAGCAAATTAGCAAAACCACTCAGTTCCAGGGCAGTGCAGAAGGCCGCACTTCCAGAAACAGCAATCTTGAGCAACTTTATTATCCTTGCAATTACCTGGCAAGTGGATTAACAAGTGAGTCTGACTTCGTTACATTAGCTTGATATTTAATAAGTAAGAAGTTTCAATTTAATAGGCATACTAATCGGTCAAAATTAGAGGAATCATAAGAGCACGATATCAGAAGTACTGGTGCACAGTTAATAAAGCATGCTTAAAAACTACCTGCTGCCGAGGAGGAGGCTGTGATCCCTGTATCAGCCTGACCTCCTCTCCACGGCCTCTTTTTTGGTCCAATTTACCTTCAAATGGGGAATAAATACATTTTCACCCACCACCCCGCCGGGGCATGGTTCCTGAACTTCACACGATTGCTTGGGAAATACACGGCAGCCCATTGCCCACCCCACCACACGCTTGCACAGAGCTTGCCTTGAACAGTAACTTGCCAAATAATTCAACATAATGGACCAGTTGCTTCCAAAGAAATACGCACCTTAAAATAGTTTTTCTGAAAATTAAGATAGCAGGGTTTGCTCTCAAGGTGCAGCTGCTTTCAGAGATTAGTTATGGCACCAGAAACCCAATATTATTTTTTTTTTCGAAGATTCTCTCAGTCTATCACACTCAGACACTTCTGCCCAGGCTTCTTTTAAAAAAAAAAAGATTACTAAGCCATTTTATCCACAGAGCTAGGACTTGAGCATTGTTACAACACTCACTTGAGATTCCGAGACTGCTTTTAAGTGGCTGCCCTCCCCAGCAGCAACTCCTCTCCCTGCTCTCACCATTGCAGCTATTCCTGCTGAGGGATCTGCAGCCTGCTGCTCCCCTTCCTTTCAGGCAGGTGGGGGAGAGAAATTAGCTGTAATTCCCTGTCAAGAGCAACCCAAGGTGCTGTAACATCACTATTATATAAGGAAATCTGATACAAAGACACTATAAGGCTGCAGCTATAAATATATCTGTTAAATTGAACACAGCAGGCTGACTTCTCGGTTGCACGGTGGCTGAGGTTGATCTGCTGGGGGCCAAAAGAACAAACTACTCTTGTGCAAACGACCAGGTCCTCCACACATCACCCGTACGAGCAAATTTAGCCCGTGCGTCAAGGTATCCTACTTCTACACTTTGAAATTTCTCCTCCCTGTCATCTCACAAGCCCAGTGTCAACTGGGAAGAATGGGGTGTTTCCTCTCATTGCGTTGGAACAGGCTGCCCAGGGAGGTGGTGGAATCGCCGTCCCTGGAGGTATTTAAAAGCCGGGCAGACGTGGTGCTGAGGGACATGGGTTAGGGGTGGGTTTGGCATAGGTTTATGGTTGGACTCGATGATCTTGAAGGTCTCTTCCAACCCAAGTGATTCTGTTCTATGATTCTCCTCCAGCTGGAGGTTGACCACATTGATGAGGTTGGGTGCAGTAAAGCCAGTTCAAGCTTCCAGCGCCTCCATGGAGATGTTGTAGGCCTGCAGACAAAGCCCCTAGAACCCTTCATCCTGCCAAGCAGGAGAGCAGCAGGCATCCAGGGTTAGTGGCCACGGTGCCACCCAAATTAGGTGGATGCTGACCCCTTGGCTCAGGCTACAATGGGTCTTCCAACACGCATTTTGGGGCAGCCCTAGCCACACTGCCCTCACACAGGTCTGTCCATGCAAGCCTGCTAGCCTGTGGCTGAAGGACACCACTGCCTACTTACAGCTCTGTTCCCTCCTGTTTTGGCAGCTAAAGAAACAGCCACTCCCAGACTTCAAAGCCATTTTTCATCACTGCTGAAGGTGTCCAAGTCACCTGCTCCCTTCCTGCCCAGCCACATCAACCACAGCAAACAGGGCCCTAGAAAGCCTGACTGCTCACATGGCATCCTCCGCTCCCTGGACCACCTCCAAGACAATGACGTTCCCCAGCTCCGACTTTCCTGCCACTTGCGGCAAGAACACAAGGAAACTATTGCCTGGATTTTCATCCAACCAAGCCCACAGGCAACCTGCCTCCTGCCTGGCCGGAGGTGGCCTCCGAAGCTAAGGAGCTTCCCAGCACTGCCCAAAGTGCTCTGACCCGACGCTCGCAGCCACCACATGGCAAAGCTGCTCCACTTTGTGCGGTAATTAAATATTTATCAGGCCAGCAAGCAGCATTACAGCTCCACAGGCTGGGCAGTCAGCTGGGATGTGGGAGAGCTGGGTTCAACACTCCAGCAATTAATAATTAATGTGCTGGGTGAGCTAGAAGGACTTCACCAGGAGAGACAAAGGGACACATCCATCTCTTCCACCCTGGACTTGTGTTCAGAAGAATCCGCTCCCAGCAGGTCTAAACCCTGCAAAGCTGCAGCCCGAATCGAGAGGCACAAAACAGGGGTGAGGGCACAACCAGGCACCCCAAATCCTCGCTGACGGGCACCGAGCCCAGCACCAGGGTGGGATTTAGTTAATCCTGACCGAGCAGCAGCCCCCACTGGGAGCACGCAGGGCAACAAGCTGCCCACAGGGAAATGCAGGAGTTTACCAAGATACTCTGTAAATTTGACGCAGAAGGGTAAAACCCACAATTTCTGTGCCCCATAAATGCAAGAGGTCCACCTGGCTCTGGCCCTTGTGGTAGCTGTGCTAAGAAAAATGCTGCAATTTGGTCCAGTTTGGGTTCAACCACAATGTGGTCACCCACAGCAGACCTTGGATGGTTGGGCAGCAGCAGAAAGATGGGTGTTTCGGGCACTTACAGGCTGAATACCGGGCTCAGGTGTCTAAAAGTTGGTTTTATGGATGTCTAGTAGCTCTAGTCCTAATATTGTCTCAACTCTCTGCTAGTCCTAAAAACCCTGTTTCTCAAATGTTTACCTCTGTCCCTCAAAGGAGATTTTTGCCGCCACTTTAATTGCCAGGAAGCATATTAGTTATTAGTCTTTTCTCCCCAAGCAATGAGTGCCTTTACCTGGCACCACACGCATAGCTCAAGAAGTGTTTGGGGATATTTCTCAAAGAAAAGACTCGCATGAATATTAAACATCGTAATCGAGCGCAGTGAAGTTCCTCCAGATTTGTAGAGTAATAACTCAGGGCCAGCTTCCACCTGATAAAATGTAAAAAGCAGTTTACCCTCAAATCTCTCAGCTTACTGTTGAAATCAAGCTAAAAATAATACTTTAATGGCTGCACAATGCTCGTTGCTTCTTGTCCTAATCTCCTGACATTCCCGTTGCGTTTACTTTTCCTTGTTCCTTTAATACCAGGAGATTAAGGATGCTGCTTGTGCACCAGCACGAGTTGTTCGATCCACATGAGACTAAGGTCATTAAAGCTTCCCAATCCGGCAGCAGATCCAGCAGGAAACTTGGCCCACCTCAGAGCAGGGTTTTGGCTGGCTCGGAGGGTGGTTTGGCAGCGGATGTGCTCTGAGCAGCTCTCCGCAGTCTCAACACAGCATATTTTCCGCAGGCTCCGGGTTGATACAGTGGACATTAATTGAATAAGCGTTAATTCTCCTCCGAGGACCATCTGCTGAGGACCAGCTCGCAAGCTCCTCTCAGAAACCAGGGCAACAGCACCATCTAGCAGAGCAGCCCAAAAAGTGCTGGAGGGACTCGCTGCCCGTGAAAAAAAGGGGAGACCAGGGCTGGGTGATGACAAAATAAGGACTTCTGGGTCCAGCCAGTGATGGCCTCGCACACCAGTATCCCCATCGCCATCTTCAGCCACCCAACTCAACAGCCCCAGCGCCCACTCTTTCTTCCCCAGCTTCCTCCAAACCTCTTACAGTGCTTCTATGTTGGACCTTAATTTTTCGGTGTCGCTCCAGGAGAGGCAAACAGCCAGTGCCTTGCACAACTTGGTGCACGCCTGGGATGTCATTGTGTCACATGGCAGATGTCATTAGTGCAGCTCTTGCCTGCAGCATAACCTTGGTTTCAAAAAGAAGCCCCCAAACTTTCTACGGGCGGGATGTTCTTTAGAAAATAATCCTCTCAGATCAGTGAAGTCACAAGCACAAGGTGGAAATAGCCCAGGGAGCTGCAGATAAGCTTGAAGGAGGAAAGAAACCTTCTCACCAGCATCTTCTGCACAGCAGGGTACAAAGGGCCTTTGCAGTTGAGCCAGAATTTCAGAAGGAATCTTTTGAAAGTCCCTGTTTTCTGGACAGTTTCTGAGCTTTTTTTCAGAAAGGGACTCTCTTCTCTCTCAACCTCATCTAAGAAATTAACATATACTACACAGTTATCAGGAGCATATTAATTCTAATAGTCTTTAGACATTTCCCTCCTCTGAAGTAACTTGAAGCTGGCTTCCTCACACCATCCAGTTTTGTGGTATTCCCCAAAACTGGGAATTGGGAGAGCAGCCCTGCTGATGGATAACTTGCGCCATGTAGTGGAGACATGAGAAAGGCTGCTGGGTCACCCAACCAAAAATAGCTTCCTCCCCCCCTCTCCTTGAGAGAGTAACACAACCCCAGGGATGGGAGAGGGGGATATTAGAGTTATCCAGGCTTTATTAAGAGGAAGGTACTTCAAAGCAGCAAATTTCTTCTGTGGTCCAGTCTGCATTTGCACGGTTTGTGCTCATGGACAACTAGAAACTTCAATGTTCATTTTCCTGTAGTATCTCCCCAAGTGGAAAATTGATTCCAACACCTAAAGCTCTGCACAGGACAAATTGTGAGAAATTGTATCTCTGTATTGTAATGAATGGAAATTTATACTTGCCAATCTATTTTGTCTGTTTGGTTTTTATTCCCTATGTAGGGAAAATAATGATACTCTCGCATCGGCTTCTTCACAGTCCTTTGTAGTGCCTTTTCTGATATTGCTCATACTCACGAGATGAAATCTTTGTTGATTTTACACTGAAAGAAACTGATAATCGCTTAACTGACTCCCACATTTTACAGATCTGGGCGATTTCTCCATTGCACCAGCCTGGGGTGCAGTTACAGGATTTATTTTAAGAAAAATATTAAGCTCCAGTTTCAGGCACATCCCATCACAACCCTAGAAAGAACATTCCCTTGTGTTAATTACCCTCACAGCATGATACATGCCTCCTCTGCCTAGTCTGAAATTACTGGCTTCAAGGTTTGTCTTTTAGTGATACTTCTGATTTTTATGATGCATTCGCCCCATTAGAAGCTACACATTCCTGCAAATATTATAACCAGTTCATCCATCTTTTTCTTTCAGAAAAACTGAACAGACTGAGCACAAACCAGTGTTACCAAGGCTCTCGGTCTCTTTCTGCCTTGCTGGCACCTTTGGAAGATGCAGACACAAGAGGAGGGTGCAGATTACTCCAATGGCCTTGGATGATCTGTTCCAGAAAGGTTCTCGTGGTGGCACCACCAAACGGGGCACTCGCTCAAATCAACAAGCCTGGTAAGAAAATTATTTTCCTTTTACCAAGGCATCCTGATATTTATGATTTGGAAAGATAAGTCAAGTTCTAAAGAGGAAATTTGAACACAACTCAAAATATTTCAGAGAAACACGCTGATTTTTTTTTTTTTAAACCCTTCATGCCAAATAAAACATCTCGGAAACCCTCAAACTTAAATGTTTTGTCCTGGCTTCCTAGAGTGAGACAAATACAATTTGTTCCAAGTCATCTCAACACAAAATTTCATTTCCCTAACTTTAAATGCCTTTACCCCAGGAGCTGTAGCTGTGGCTCCTTGCCTGAACAGGCTCAAAAACCAAGCTCTTCCAGTAGGTACCACAGGCACAGGACATCACAAACACTGCCCTTTTGATGCTTTACGTAGGTTGTAGCCCCAGTCTCATTCTCTCTGCCAAACTATGCATCCCAGAATTAATACATCCCATACTTTATGGAAAGCCTAGTTGGTCTGCCTGCCTTTACACAGGTCATATGGTTTTATAAACACCACAGGTAATACAGTGCCATCAACAAAGTCCTGTCCTCCAAGAAGAATGGAAGCTAGAACCATCTTCATTTTGGAAGTCCCACATGCTAGAAGCACACCTTACCATTAAGGGAGTCACATCCCAACAGAGCTTTTCAGCAAAATAGCCGAGAACTGCATCAGAGCAGATGGAAAATTCAGCATTTAAATTTTCAGGGCTAGAATGAAGAGTTTGCAAAAAGTAGAACAAAAGCCCTATAGAAATGTCAAACCTGCAGGGAAAAATCCCAGCAGTACAGGACTTGGGGGGCTGGCACCCACCATGCAGCAATAGCTTTGATCACATGAATGCAGGTGGTGCCAACTCCTGCAAGTAGGGACTGCGGCACTTGAGGGGATTCATCACCTTGGTGATCTCTACTCACCCTCAAGTTTGGCTCAAAATCAGGGAGAAAGACTAGCAGGGTGCTCCGGGGACCCACAGCTAAACCCCATGCAGTTCAGGCAGGTCACCTCATGAGGGACCCTGCTGTCCCCATCAGCCATCCTGGTTTGTGGGCCAGATTCTCCTGTGTGTCAGCAGCACCTATGGAGGCAACTCGGACATCCCTTTCTTCTCCACACCACCACCTTTTTCATGTCTTACATTAGCATGGTACCACCACGGAAAACCCCCAGGACTGTAGCAGCTGAGCTGGTATTTGTTCCTCCCTCTCTCTCTCTCTCCTCTTTCCATTTTCCTCCAGTCTCTTGGAGGAAAAAATTTCATCTGGGGCTGGTTTTACTAAATATTGAAACTCACAATTTGTGGAGGAGCCTTTCCCATGACAGGAGTCCCCCTCTCAGGGAAATGAGATAATTTCCAATAATCAGTCTGGGACAGAAATCAGGATAAAATGATTTCAACAAGAATCTAATTGAGTCTTAATGACTTTAAGTGTCAGGTCTATGAAACCTGTCATGGGTCTCCCCTTGTTCCTTGGGGCTGGAAAAGCAGCACACTGCAAGACACGAAACCACACTGTGCCTTGCCCTTGCTGCCCATTCCAAACCACACCTTTCCCACAAGCCTGTTGGGATAAGGAGCCTTCCTTCTACCCGCTATTTGAGGCCACCACGCTAAGAAATGCTGCCATTTGAGTCAGATTATGGCTGGATTATTATTTTTTTTTAAACCAGGGTCACTTAGCTCTACAGCCACTACAAAAATACACATTCTTCACCACTGGTTAATAAAGATAACATGAGCTCATAGCTTAAGGTGAGAAAAATAAAACACTCCTATCTCTACACTTCTACTGCTGGGATAGCAGCATACACAAGTGCAATGACTGTTACAGAAACAGTCCCAAAATCACAGATTGCCCATTGCTGGAGGGTAGAAGGCCTCATGCTCCAGCACAGAACATCTTGGTTGAGGAGGGGACAACCAGAATCACAGAATCAATCTCAGAATCACAAGGGTTGGAAGGGACGTCTAGAGATCATCTGGTCCAACCCCCCTGCCAGAGCAGGGCCACCTACAGCAGGTGGCACAGGATGGTGGCCAGGCAGGTTGGGAATGTCTCCAGAGTTGGAGACTCCACCACCTCTCTGGGCAGCCTGTGCCAGGGCTCTGCCACCCTCAAAGGAAAGAAGTTCCTCCTTGTGTTGAAATGGAATATCCTATATTCAAGTTTATACCCATTGCCCCTTGTCCTATCACTGTGCACCCCTCCTCCTGGCACCCTCCCTTTAAGTATTTGTAAGCATTGATGAGACCATCACAGGACTCAGCAAGGGCTTGACACAGTAGATGGGTTGCTCTTGCCACAGCAATGGACACAGGATACGCAGTTCTCGCCTCCCTTCTCCATTTCGGGACCACTCTCAGGGCCAAACTGCACATCTTCCTTCCCAGCTGCCACCTCCCCTGGTCAGAACAGCTGCCGTGATACATCTCTGCTCACAACTATTTCAGGAATTTTTATTTCAGCTCAAGAATAAATGTATTCTTTCACAGCACAAATAGCACGGCTATTTCAAGCCTGTCTACATGATTTTTTCAAAAGAGATCATTTTTATATTTGAGCAGATTGCATCTGCTCTGGTGGAGGCACTGGGTTACCAGAAATGGGAGACAAATCTAGTGTTCACACACAGATTTCCACCAGTTTGCCACAAATAGCATATGGCCGGTAAGTACCAGCAGCTCCCGGAACAGCAACAGAAGAGCCTAAATACAAGAAGTTTTGCAGAGATGACCCAGAAATAATTTTGCATCTGTAGATCTGTTGCCCCACGTAGTGATCCCTGACCTGCCCTGGGGTCTCCAGCTCTTTTTCTAGCTTCAGATGCCCTCCTCCCATTGGAAGGTAATGCCATAAAGCTTCACCACTTTAGGGCATCTTTCCCTTTCCATGTAAGTACACTGGGGACTAGAGAAGAATTAAAAGACAACCTTGAGGTTTGGCATGCAGGCTTATTTCTCTCCTTCCCCAAGGAGAAAAGGCACCAGACCTACAATGCACTCATTTGAGCTGCCTGGTCCCAGAAACCACCTGAGAGCAGGCTCCAAGCATTAACATTTTTTGTACTGGCAAAACAAACTCAAGATGTGATTAATTAGCTTCAAAATCCCAGCCATGCTTGGTACAAGCAAGACCAGGGCCAGAACAAGAAGGTTTAAGGCTCCCCGAGATGCAGATGGTCCAGATAACAGATGCTTACAAAAAAAAGTTCTGACCCAACTTTTCTGGGCAACACTCCGGAGTCCTATTCCCACATGATATAGGCATACCCAATTTAACCAGAATACCCAAGCTGTCTCCACAGCATGTAGAAACACCAGCAAGACCCCAACAGGGGATGATGGAAAATGGCTGCAAGGAGCTGTCAAGTGCCAAGCAGAAGTCTTTCATATGAAAAAAAATTGGTTAAAGACCAACCATCCTCCTCCTTTCTCATGTCAGAAACCACTCATGTGTTACGCTGACGGGTATTGACATTTCACTCTGCTTGTAGCCCATGTTAGAGCAGCACATTTAAGCTGCTGTAGATAAGGTTGGGTTAACACAGACATTAAAAGGTCCCTCTGCCCCTTCCCCCTGGGGCAAGGGGCTTTCAGCCTTGCTCAGGGATGGAAGCTGACAGAAACTGGGGGGGGGGGGGNGAGGGGGGGGGGGGGGGGGGGGGGGGGGGGGGGGATGTTGTTTACAAGTATTTTCCTCCATATAAATTTGACTATTTCCTTCAGTAAAAACCTGAACTGTGGAGCTTCTCAGACATTGCATGAATTTTCTTACGGTCCACGCATTTCAGATCCGACTCCAATGAACTGAGCAACAAGCTTTGGATTCCATGTTATTTTGGAAGCAATTCAGAGAATTTCAGCTGCTGAGATAACAAGATGTAAACAGGAGGAAAAGGTGAAGTGGAGGTTAGCCCATCAAGCTGAAGTCTCTCCAGTGACAGTTGTTTCTCTTTAAATGAGCAAAATCAAGCCAATATTCAACACCTGCATGTAGGGTAAGCTCTCCCTAACCAGAATGCCACTGGTGATCAGCTTGTGCCCTCTAGCAAAAGGCTTTGTTTTGTTTGTTTGGGTTTTTTTTTTTTTGAACTACAGATTTCACATGTTATCTACACAGAGTAAAATAACTCAGGGAAACTCTCCTATGCTACACAAATGTATGACTTCACCTGGCTCCCCTTCACCATTTTCCAGCCTTTCCGTTACAATCCAGGTACAGCAAGCACAATGCTCCCATCACTCCTTAATTCCCAGTCACTCTATACTGCCCATGTGCAGCCATGGGCTTAGAGCCCACATGGTTCAGTTATTTGGGTTTCATGGGGATCCTCATCTCTTGGCCACATTTTTCATCAATCCCCTTTACATTCTCTTACATGAGAGCGCCAGACCTGAACCTATCCCCACATCCATTACCATTTACCCCTTCTTCCCCTCTTTTGTGAGCTTCTATAACAATGTTTTCATGGGTTTGCCTTTAAGCTCAAGATTTTGAGGGCACTCAATAGGACGCTCTTCCTCAGTTCAGTTCCACCCCACCCAGTCCTTCTCATTTAATTTCCACTCACTTACATCCACAGTGATTTAAAGGTTCAGGTAACTCAACCTTTAACAGTCCCAAAATTACGCATCAGTGGTCAATGGCATTTTCTTTCCTGCACAAAGGAAGTGTTGATATAACCTGACCAGTTGAGCTGATAGATTTCCAACCAGTCATCACCTCTTTGTCTATTGAAATGAGGTCAATATTCAATTATCCAGAGTACACAGTTTCCACATTAGGAAAGCATCATATTTCAAGATTTCTAAGGAAGCTTTGTAACTGAGGGCCTGAGAAGTCCAGCAAGCATTCCCAGGTTTTGGTGGCCTGAGAAAACTCAGATTAAATTCCTCTGTTTTGGGCAGAGACTAAGAGTTCTCAGCTTGCCCCACAGCTGATCCATGGATCTGTATCAGTTACCCCATCCTGGGGTTAACTAAAACCCGTCCTAGTTTTCCATGCAAAAACCCCACAATTTTTGAGCAGCCATTAACACTATAGCAGAAAACCATGTTTCAAAGTATCCTTACCTCCCATCTAGTCCCCAAGAACAAGTTGTAGTCACCGTTCCCCTACCACTTAACCCACCTCACCAACCACATCAGGTTTCTTTTCAGACATGAACATGCCAAGTCCCTCCTGCTAGCCACATCGTAAACCATTTATAAAGTATTTATAAAGTGGCAAATTTTAAACACATGGCTTTCACGCTGCTCTGCATTCAACTTTGTTTTGTTCCCAGGACCTTGAAGCTGCCTTCTCCATTGGCGCAGTCAGTAGGCCACACCATTTTCAGGTTGCTTATTAGGAAACCAGGGAAGCATGTCCATCAGCCTGCTACAATCCCACCTCACCATAAAACCTAAATATTATTATTCCCACTGAGATTACTTGCTGCTTCAGTTGTTCACCACCTCTGGATCACCTTCTCCTTACCCCTCTCTTCTGCAAAGAGCTGAAATAGGCTCCTGGGCCATCACTGTCTCCCCCAGCACTGCTTTCTGCAGCTCTTTTCCTCCAAGCACTTCTTGCAATTATGTTCTGCCAAACAGTTATTCAGCAGCCATTTATCTTTTCCATACTTCCAATCGAGGATGGAAAACTTTCAGAGATACTCCACAGCTTTGTACTTATCAGGGAAAAAAAGATAAACTTTCTATGCACCAAACAGAAAGAGTATTTTGAAAAAACACTGGAAAATTGGGCCAATTAACATGGGCCAGATCCTCAGCTCCTCCACAGAGCTACACCACATTAACAACTGGTGAAGACCTTGCTCCTGTCCAGCAGTTTCTCCAGGTGAATAGGTTTGGGGTTTGACAGGTCACGTAAAATAACATTAGGTTTTATATGATTACTTTTATTATCAGTCATCTTTACAGGAAGGGTGAGCAAATGAATTTTTTTTTTTTTTTTGCCTAGGCCACCAAGTTTCCAGTAAGAGCCTGCAATGCCTCAGTAACCAGGACCATGGCCTAACTCCCCCCTCACACACTCACCCAACTCAGGAGCAAGCCCACAGAGCTCCGGGAAAACACCAGCATGTAAAACTAGAACATAAGAAAATTCAACTTATATATATTATATATAAATAATATATAAGTTAACATAATAATATATAACCACACTTGCACAAAATAAGGAGCAATTCCAGTAAAGCCAGTGAGCCCAATTGTTCTCTGCATAAAACACAGATATTTAGACCCAGGTTGTTAATCCTTTTCCTGCAGTGAGAACATAAGAGAAAAAGCAGGAGAAAGCCTCTACAAAGCTCTTCACCCTTAACTTGCAAGCAAGAAGCAGCACCTCACCAACCCAAGGAAGGCTGTGCAACCTTGTGCGCAGCTCTCCTGAGCACAAGAAGGTCGTGCTACTTCCCTGCTCTCATTAAATAAACTGACTTAATTAGGCCCATGTGTGTGAGTTTGGCCCTGCCCTCATTCCCCCAGGGCAGGGCAAGGTCAGCTCATCAGAAGCAATGAACTCAACCTGGTGGCCAAGCAGGAGCCCAATTCCAAAGCAGGAGGTCGGGTCACCCCTGTTAAACACCACGTCCCTGAAGCAGCTGGTGTTCTCCATCCCTGGAGCAGACTTCACTCGGAGAATTTTTGCTATGAGAATTGTGGCGCACCAAAAAACCCAATATATGAGACCTCTTTTTCCTTTTTTCAAGTAAGGTTCTTCCTTTGCTCCCTGTTTCAGAGCAAGTAGGACATGTGCTCATCCTTTCACGCGCATGTTTCTGACTCCAAAACGCAAGTGGAGAGGTTCGTGGGGATCTGGATGCTGGCACTCAAGGGGCACATGGGATTATTGCTGCAGCAATGTGACCGGGCTCTTTTCCCACCAGCTTTCCGGCTGGAAAAAGCAGATAATGGCTTCTCCTGCCTGGTGTCCAGGACCTGCTGGGCAAGGAGGGATATGGGACAAGCTGCGCACCCAGAAACACCATGTCTTATAGGAAGGCAGACACCTGTCCATATGGTAAACAAGGGTTTGTGTTCCGCTGAGGCTGATGGAAATAACATGACCCAAAGCATGGAAAGCACTTGGGAGCTGGAGAAAAGACAAATGGAGCTCCATGAAAATTAGACAGGAAAGCGCTGTTGCACTCAATTATCCGCTAAAAAGCAATGATCGTGTGTTTGTATTACACTTATTAACGTCTTCCTCACCTCTAAAAAATTGCACCCTGTCCAAAGAGTATTAACAGTGTAATACATGTTTGTGTTGCTAAGTATGACTACTTTTAATTTAGCTTCTTTATTTTACAGAGCGCCGTCTAAATCACTCTACCAAGTGCTCGCCCAGGCTGTTTTGTTACATGTGCTGTGTATTTAAGCTAGTGGTTATGGATGGAAAAAAAATAATAACCCAAACAGCTTTTCCAATTCCTTTCAAGTAATTCAATCCCCAGCCCCAAGTTAAATCAATTAGAGCCGCTGTGCTGGGATTTGTCACACACACTCACGTCACTCCAAATGGTTTCATTTTCCTTACGTTTGCTGGAGAAATGGGAATTGTCTTCCAAGTGGGCGTTGAGAGGAGCTTTACCTTGTCAGGAGTCTTGTGGCTGTGAAACAAGTCAAGCCACTGCCAAATTTTAAAGCTTTTCCTCCAGTCAGTCTCTGTCTTGGCAGCTCCCACCAGACCGGGGGCTTTTTACCCTTTATGCTTTCCAGCTTTCTCCCCCAGCCGCTGAAGCCAAAATTTGGTGCCGTGCTGGGGCAAATGGAAGAGCAACAAAAGCAAAGTGCTGCTTCACCCTTGTAAAAATAGGGATTTTTGCTCATTTTTGTATCCCTGCGGTTCGCAACGGCTGACCCACGACTCCCAGGGTGAATGCTGTCCTTCCAGGTGATCACCCATAAAATAGTTTGAGGCCATGACTCCTACCAGCCCTACAAAGATCTCTGCAGAAAAAGGTCTATTAAATGCTGGTGGTCACAGAGCGTTTGGGGGAAAAACATGAAAACATTACCTTTTATAATAAACAACTCTCCGGCGCATTTCCATTAGCGATTGCCGCTCCATCGAAGGAGTTATTTAAGTGAAGTTGTAAATGAATTCCGTGTATAATATACATTTCTATTAAATATTTCTGCGTCACACAAGCAGTGTTAAGAAAAAGAGTAAGTAAACATTCCCTGTGTGTATAATACATTTCCATTAAGTACATCTGTAAGGTAAAGATTTTTATGATGATAATAGCGATTTTTCCTCCGTAAAAGCTCCGTAAGTATTTTTAATCCCTTACGGCTTGCAAAAGCACCTATTTACATTCCTGGTAATGATGAATTTTACTTTGTGAGGCCTTCTGCCATTTGGGGAGAAGCGGGCCCGAATAAACCCTGCCTGTAAAAATATAGCTGAGCTCCATGCTCGGATCCAGGCTTGTCCCCACTGACAGCAGCATTTGGTTGTTTTATATCAGCCAGGTTTATCCATCTCCCAGTTAGGCTTGTGCAAAGCATCCCAGTTCCACTGGCAGCAGCTGCTGACGGACTTTTAGGAAGATGTCTGTGGGAAGCAGGAATTTGGCCCATTATATATATTTTGGGCCATTTTCCCACGGCGATGAGCCGTGCAGTTTGTCTGTCAGATCCCTCCTCCACCTCCCTGGTGCAGAGCTGGGTGGTTTGGGTGGGCTCAGGCAAGCACCCAGCCTACAGGGCTAAATTTAATGGTAGTATTTACTCCAGATGCCTGTTTTTTTATTCATTTAAATGAACATGGACTAAATGACACCACCGCAGTGCCTTCTGTGCAAGGGTAACTTAACTACCTGCGGGTCCTGAAGTTAACAGGCACCTTGTGCTATTGGAATAAATAAAATATGACAACTGTTATTACTGTTATGTATGAAAATATGTATTGTGAAGTGCACAGCAGGGTCCCAGCCTGCAGTTACTTCTGCTTTCTTTGCCTTTTAGTCATAGGAGCCGCTGCAGGACCTCTTTTGTTTATGGGAATTACGATTTTTTTACTGACTCTGGGAATACCGTAAAGCATTAAAACCAAGTACCTCATTATTTTGCACTTCTGAATAATTGGTAAATGTTTTACGCCATGGAGTTTCTCCATCTGGATGGCAGCCTGCAGCCGGGGAAGGGCTGGGAGGGAGGGCAGAGCCAGCCCCCACCCTGAGGACCAGGCAACAGGGAGATGCCGGTGGTTAAATGAGCACGCAGCTATTAATGGATATTATATTGCCATGTAAGTTGGGATGCTTTTCAGGAACGAATGGATATCCTAGTTACAGGCTATGAAAAATCCACAGTGTTTCCACTTCTCTTCAAAATATTTGTGTATCTATAGCCTGGAGAGAGACCAAGCCTTGCTGTGCCTCTCAGAAGGATTTTTATTTCTGATGCCCCGTACCATGCCCGACACGCGGCTCACGGGGCGGTTTTAAACTCTAACTGCTCCTGCAAGCTGAGCCGAGCAATCGTCTGTGCTTTTGCTTATCAGGGCCTCCAGCACAAATCCTCCAGGGTGCCTTAGCCATGCTTTTCCCACAGCCCAACCTCCACTTCCCGACGTGGGCTTGGAGAGAACCCAGCAGCTCAAAGGAAAACAGAGCAAAACCCTGAGAGCCTTCACCTTCTGCCATGCCAAAACTTCACAGAGTCATGAATTTCTCATTAACGGGGGAAAATACAAAGCTTTTGCTTGAAAACCAGATCTGGGTTGGTTGCAAAACTAATCTAACTCAAGCCTCTCTTAGAAAAGCATGAATTAGCCGAGTTTAGCACGAGCTTTGGGGTTTCATCCTGAGCGTTGCCCCGAGGTGGTCGCAGAAGTCAGGGTTTTATCCAGAAAGCACGTTCCCAGCACGGAGCACAATCAGGCCGAGCTCATTAGAGAGCAGCCGGATGGTCACGACGATTGCCAAGATGCAATTCCCAACCCCGTGAATCCCATCGCCCATCAGGTTTAATCCATCCGCGCGACGTGGGGGTTACACACCGCGTTACAGCCTCCTCAGCTGCCAAGCCTCGGGCTTCGCCATCGGCAGAACGCTCTTGAATGCGGAAAAACCTTTGAGGGCCATCTTCACCCAATGCTTTAATAACGTTTCTCCCGTAGACCTCTTGGTAAGGGGCTAATGCACAGGCGCTACTAGTGTACGACACGCTGTCCTCCAGCTGCAACGTGGTGCAGAAGAAAGAGGGAGAAGGAATTGGACCAAAGGAAAAATCATGATTCGCAGGGTTTTTTTCAAAAAGCCCAATCTATGGAAAGCTTCTTGCTCCTTTCCTAACGTAGTCAGGGTATTTATGCCACCAGGAAAGGATTTCACCACCGACTGCCTTTCTCTCCTTCATTATTATGGGCAGCGTAACCTCAGCCCTCTCCAAAACCACTACAGACAGTAATTATTTCGAAAGAAGAAGTGACTGTTAGGTACCAACAGCTGGTGGGGTGGAGGATGGGGAGGAGAGGGCCCGCACGTGTCCATGCCCTCGTATTCGTTTGGGAAGAGGGAGAGGAAAAGCCATGGCTCAGAGGAAGTGCACCGGGGATGCCTGTGTGTGTTTGCACTCATTCTTCGCATTTGTTAAAACAATAGAGAAATGTTCCCCTTTGGAAAAAGTTTGTACTTCCCCTTGTCTTTATTTTTTTGCAAATTCGCTTTTGTTCCTGGAAGAGGAGCAAATGATGGAGTGCTCTGTCAAAACTCAATGAATTGCTGGTTCCCTTTCTTTTCATTTGAAAACTTAAACTACCCTTTTTTTTCTTTTTCCTTTTTTTTAAACTCCCTCTTCTCCTTTTCCAAATCAAATAAAACAAAGAATTGCATGCATCTATAACCTTTGGTTCTGCTGTCACTGACAGCCAATAACAGATTTCTGTGCAGCAAAAGAAAANATTTCTATTAAATATTTCTGCGTCACACAAGCAGTGTTAAGAAAAAGAGTAAGTAAACATTCCCTGTGTGTATAATACATTTCCATTAAGTACATCTGTAAGGTAAAGATTTTTATGATGATAATAGCGATTTTTCCTCCGTAAAAGCTCCGTAAGTATTTTTAATCCCTTACGGCTTGCAAAAGCACCTATTTACATTCCTGGTAATGATGAATTTTACTTTGTGAGGCCTTCTGCCATTTGGGGAGAAGCGGGCCCGAATAAACCCTGCCTGTAAAAATATAGCTGAGCTCCATGCTCGGATCCAGGCTTGTCCCCACTGACAGCAGCATTTGGTTGTTTTATATCAGCCAGGTTTATCCATCTCCCAGTTAGGCTTGTGCAAAGCATCCCAGTTCCACTGGCAGCAGCTGCTGACGGACTTTTAGGAAGATGTCTGTGGGAAGCAGGAATTTGGCCCATTATATATATTTTGGGCCATTTTCCCACGGCGATGAGCCGTGCAGTTTGTCTGTCAGATCCCTCCTCCACCTCCCTGGTGCAGAGCTGGGTGGTTTGGGTGGGCTCAGGCAAGCACCCAGCCTACAGGGCTAAATTTAATGGTAGTATTTACTCCAGATGCCTGTTTTTTTATTCATTTAAATGAACATGGACTAAATGACACCACCGCAGTGCCTTCTGTGCAAGGGTAACTTAACTACCTGCGGGTCCTGAAGTTAACAGGCACCTTGTGCTATTGGAATAAATAAAATATGACAACTGTTATTACTGTTATGTATGAAAATATGTATTGTGAAGTGCACAGCAGGGTCCCAGCCTGCAGTTACTTCTGCTTTCTTTGCCTTTTAGTCATAGGAGCCGCTGCAGGACCTCTTTTGTTTATGGGAATTACGATTTTTTTACTGACTCTGGGAATACCGTAAAGCATTAAAACCAAGTACCTCATTATTTTGCACTTCTGAATAATTGGTAAATGTTTTACGCCATGGAGTTTCTCCATCTGGATGGCAGCCTGCAGCCGGGGAAGGGCTGGGAGGGAGGGCAGAGCCAGCCCCCACCCTGAGGACCAGGCAACAGGGAGATGCCGGTGGTTAAATGAGCACGCAGCTATTAATGGATATTATATTGCCATGTAAGTTGGGATGCTTTTCAGGAACGAATGGATATCCTAGTTACAGGCTATGAAAAATCCACAGTGTTTCCACTTCTCTTCAAAATATTTGTGTATCTATAGCCTGGAGAGAGACCAAGCCTTGCTGTGCCTCTCAGAAGGATTTTTATTTCTGATGCCCCGTACCATGCCCGACACGCGGCTCACGGGGCGGTTTTAAACTCTAACTGCTCCTGCAAGCTGAGCCGAGCAATCGTCTGTGCTTTTGCTTATCAGGGCCTCCAGCACAAATCCTCCAGGGTGCCTTAGCCATGCTTTTCCCACAGCCCAACCTCCACTTCCCGACGTGGGCTTGGAGAGAACCCAGCAGCTCAAAGGAAAACAGAGCAAAACCCTGAGAGCCTTCACCTTCTGCCATGCCAAAACTTCACAGAGTCATGAATTTCTCATTAACGGGGGAAAATACAAAGCTTTTGCTTGAAAACCAGATCTGGGTTGGTTGCAAAACTAATCTAACTCAAGCCTCTCTTAGAAAAGCATGAATTAGCCGAGTTTAGCACGAGCTTTGGGGTTTCATCCTGAGCGTTGCCCCGAGGTGGTCGCAGAAGTCAGGGTTTTATCCAGAAAGCACGTTCCCAGCACGGAGCACAATCAGGCCGAGCTCATTAGAGAGCAGCCGGATGGTCACGACGATTGCCAAGATGCAATTCCCAACCCCGTGAATCCCATCGCCCATCAGGTTTAATCCATCCGCGCGACGTGGGGGTTACACACCGCGTTACAGCCTCCTCAGCTGCCAAGCCTCGGGCTTCGCCATCGGCAGAACGCTCTTGAATGCGGAAAAACCTTTGAGGGCCATCTTCACCCAATGCTTTAATAACGTTTCTCCCGTAGACCTCTTGGTAAGGGGCTAATGCACAGGCGCTACTAGTGTACGACACGCTGTCCTCCAGCTGCAACGTGGTGCAGAAGAAAGAGGGAGAAGGAATTGGACCAAAGGAAAAATCATGATTCGCAGGGTTTTTTTCAAAAAGCCCAATCTATGGAAAGCTTCTTGCTCCTTTCCTAACGTAGTCAGGGTATTTATGCCACCAGGAAAGGATTTCACCACCGACTGCCTTTCTCTCCTTCATTATTATGGGCAGCGTAACCTCAGCCCTCTCCAAAACCACTACAGACAGTAATTATTTCGAAAGAAGAAGTGACTGTTAGGTACCAACAGCTGGTGGGGTGGAGGATGGGGAGGAGAGGGCCCGCACGTGTCCATGCCCTCGTATTCGTTTGGGAAGAGGGAGAGGAAAAGCCATGGCTCAGAGGAAGTGCACCGGGGATGCCTGTGTGTGTTTGCACTCATTCTTCGCATTTGTTAAAACAATAGAGAAATGTTCCCCTTTGGAAAAAGTTTGTACTTCCCCTTGTCTTTATTTTTTTGCAAATTCGCTTTTGTTCCTGGAAGAGGAGCAAATGATGGAGTGCTCTGTCAAAACTCAATGAATTGCTGGTTCCCTTTCTTTTCATTTGAAAACTTAAACTACCCTTTTTTTTCTTTTTCCTTTTTTTTAAACTCCCTCTTCTCCTTTTCCAAATCAAATAAAACAAAGAATTGCATGCATCTATAACCTTTGGTTCTGCTGTCACTGACAGCCAATAACAGATTTCTGTGCAGCAAAAGAAAAAGCTCCCAGTTACAGCTAGATGACAGAAAAATCTTCCCTGTTCAAGAGCTTCAGCATCATCCCTGAGCAACACCCAGCCAGGGGCATAAACCAAGAGCACATTCAAATGGGGTTAAAACTGAATAAAGGTGTGGATTTAAGAGCCTGTCAAGGGTTGAGCAGGCAATGAAACGCTCCTGGTTTATTAAATTCCCACCCTGACACTACGAATTTCACCAGCTGGTTGCATTGCACAACACATCTGGGTTCAGGTGAGTAACCCCGCGAGAGGGCAGAGGCGAAGGAACCCAAAATGTGCCTGAGTAGGTTCGAGGGGTCGGAAATGTCCTTTTCCATTGCTCAGCAATTCAGCCCCAAAGGGGTGTCTTGGAGGGACAAGGTGCCCGGCACCTCCCTGGGCAAGTGAAGGGTGATGCCACACAACCCTGCGGCTTCCTCCTCCATCCCCATTCCCCCCCCCTATTCTTCTCCCAAAATTGCCGTTCACCACGGATACATGCACCCTGTGCTGAGGCTTGGAGGGAGCAGCTGCTGCCGATGAGCTCACCTATATTAATGCAAATTGCAATAATTATCGTTTGAGAGCACTTGCCAATGAGTCTGATTGCACGGCACGTTGGGTGATGAGTCCCAGCTCTCGCAGCGGTACCCGGGAGCGGAGCTGGGGGCTGCAGTGGTGTGGCCATGCCTGCCAGGGACCTGCTGGTGCCTGCCCCAGGCGGTCTGAGACCACGGGATGCCTTGGGAAGAGCAGGAGAAGCCAGGGTACGGCTGTCAATCAACCCCCACCTAGCCTCCAGTAAATGCAAATTGCTCTAATTGGGTAGAACCACGCCTACTTAGAATCATAGAATCACAGAATGGTTTGGGTTGGAAGGGACCTTAAAGATCATCCAGTTCCACCCCGCTGCCCTGGGCAGGGACACCTTCCCACCAGACCTGGTTGCTCCAAGCCCTGTCCAACCTGACCTGGAATGTTTCCAAGGATGGGGCATCCATCACCTCTCTGGGCAACCTGGGCCAGGGCTTCACCACCCTCGGCATAAAAAATTTCTTCCCATATCTTTTCTAAATCTCCCGTTTTTTAGTTTAAAACCATCACTTGTCTTATTGCTACAGGCCCTACTAAAAAGTTTGTCCCCATCTTTCTTATAAGCCCCTTTAAGCACTGAAAGGCCACAATAAGGTCTCTCTGGAGCCTACTTGTGTTATTTTGGACTGATTCACCTGTCCTGGGAGTACAGGACTCCTGCCAGGCTGCTCCTCTGTGTTCAGGAGCCGCTCGGGGTGGTTATTCCACCCTGGAATAACCTGGTTGCTGGCTTGGAGCACTTGGGTTGTTTTGAGAAGAGAGAAAAGGCAGTCTCTGGACTGCAAAGGGCTGCATGTTGTATTAGCTCTGTGCCAGGGGGTAACTATCCTGGCAGGATCCCACCAGGAGAGGTTTCTTTGTTTCCTGCAGGTTTTGGGGCTGGTCTTCATCACCCTTCAGCTATACAGTGGCTGTGAGATGCACGGCCCGGCAAGCTCCTATTTCCCACTTGTATCACCATCAGAGAAGATATTCCATGGAATATCTGTTGAGGACATCAGAGACCAGGGCCATGGGAGACGGTCCCTGCCGCAAGGACTTGGAGAAACAGTGGCGCCAGTCCAGAGAAGGGCCAACCCAAAGGCATCTCGCCTGGCCTTGAAAACCTGAGAGGTGGACGGAGAATCACAATGTTGGAGGACAACACTTCAGTCTGGGCTACGCATTTCTCAATGAGATTCACTGCTTTTGTTCAATTTTTGCAATATTGTACGTAATAAGGCCCTGGGTGCTGTTGAACGGAATGAAAACTCCTGTGGTTACAGTTACAGCCAAGGAAACTAATAATTTGTGGGATCTTTTAAGCTAAAACATGGCTTTGGGAAGAAAATGGAAATTTTCACAGCATCAGTTAGAAATTTCCAAGGCTTGCAATTAAAAAAAAAATAGAAAGAAACATTTCAGCCGGAGAATGCTCTTCCACGAACGTGTGATTCCTCAGATTCTTTTCTGCTGAAGCCTGAGAAAAGCTTTGAGGTTGGTCTTTCAAAACCAGATTTGCTGTGGGTGGGAGTGGCCAAAGAGACAATTTCAATGGGAAATGCCACAAGGCAGTTTTCCTTTTCCACGTAAAGGTGATGATGCCTTTACCAGGCTTAATCCCATGTTATGATGGATTGCACAAAGGTCCACGAGATGATATGGGCTTTGCTTCCTGCCTTTCCCCAGCAATGCACTCTATGAATAAAGGCTCTTAGCCAACAGCTACCTAAATAACGTAGCGGGTTCAAACCTCCTGTGGGCTATCAGCAGCCTCATGGTACCCATCCCCAACGCCTTGCACATAGCTGTAACACTTCTGCGTTTTATAGCCAGGAATTCCAGGCCTAAGGTTTAGGTGTTATCTTCTCATCTTGGCAAGATCAGAAGAAGTAATCCACCACAGAATTGCTAAATATCCATTTAATTGCTAAAGATTACGTATTTGTGCTGTCTGTCTCCCCGAAACTTGCCTCTCCCATCCTGAGTTGGGCTCAGGGAAGCTGGATATGGTTTGGGCCGTGTTATGGATGGATCCCCTCAACTTCAACACACCCAACGGAGTGTTGTTCACTTAGCTCTCTCTAGCGCAGTCAAATTAATTCCCCTGTGCAGTGAAACATGACCACCACCCAGAAACTAACACCACGGATGTGTTTAGCACCATTTAATTATATCATCTGAAGATAATTAGGAGGCTTACTCTCATACCGCCGTCTGTCTGGCCCATGGAGCAGGGATGCTCCAGCAGAAGGCGTGATGCCAGACTGTGGTACCCACCACGCTGGGGGCACACGACTGTTTGCAAGCAGTTTTTTGCATGCATTTTGCCACGTCTGACCTCTTTGCAATTGGAGAAATAAGCTGGAATGGCTTTTTAAAGCAATCTGTGAAGAATCGCGCCGTGAGATCTACCATGAGGGAGTCCCGGCGTGGCCAATTGCCCAAGACCTAGTTCCCACCAGCAAATTTCCAGGATGCCAAATCAGTCCAAGGCAGGTATTTTTAGGCCCCCGTCACATCACAGCCGGCAGACAGCATCGCATAGGCTATTTATAGTAGTATCCAGACATGACTTACAGTAAGCTACATCCTATTTCTATAACCGTCTCATGCTATCTAAAAGGCAGATAATACTCTGCAGCAGCAGTGGGAACCATCACCCATTGCTATTTACATAAGCTTTTGGCGATCCGCAGACAGAAGCTGCTGCTGAAGTGAAAAATTCAAACCTCCACAGAAACTAAGCAGTGCTGAGCCTTTATAAATAGTCTGTGATGCGGGGAAACTTGGGAAAAAGTTTCTGCAACTTGAAAGTGCATTTATTTTTGTAAGCATGCAAGAAGATGATAAATTATTTCTTTTGATCCTTTTTGCTGCTGTGCTTACAGCTGTAAAAAATATGCTAAAGGCTGCTTCCTTCCCCCTCCCCCGCCAAATCTATTGGTGAGTGAAAAATTCTACAGCACAAAGCAAAGCGTTTTGGATAAAAGCAGGTGTTGGAGCGCTGCTCAGCCCTTAGCGGGACTGCTAGGATTTATTCCACTGCTTCCTTGCATTAACAAATTGCCTTGAACATCTCTTCAAATTCTCGCCATCTCTTTTACAGCCTTTTGTACTTATACAGGAGAAATTCCTTCCCCATTAATTTGGGACCAAATTTGACTGTTGTTCCCAGTCCTTCCCAGTCGTAGCCTCCCAGGTCTTGGTCCTGGCCCAGGAATGGGACATTCGATCCTTTCGCCTCCTTGCTAGGTAGGAAAGATTTGCCTTTTGCCCTCAAATATTTTATTTATTATTACATCCTGTTGTGAATTGAATACAGCAACAAGAGAGAAATCAAACTTCTTTTTATTTTTTTTATTGCTTTGCTCTGATTGTCTTGCAGGGATTCGGGGTGGGGGGGGATGCTTATAACTTCCCACATAACAATAAAATCAGTGTATTAAGGGAGGAAGGACCTGGAGCAGCTATATTGTGGCCAATTCTGCTGAGTGAGCGAGGAGACGATGCTTAATGTGCACAATTACACCCATTCTCACTGCAATAACCAGGGTCTGCAATTTGGTGGCAGAGGCAATCAATGTATTTTTGCATAAGATTTATGGGATCTGAGAGTAAAGAGAGTGCTTTGCCCCTCTCCCCATGTGCCTGTTAATCACAGCAAACTCATTTAACAAATAAATAATGCTAAAGCAAAAGTGCACAAGCTCTTTTTAATTAAAAAGTGTCTGCTGCCTTGACCTTATTCCAATAAACTTGAAGTGGGCAAAATTAAGGGCCCGATCCTGCAACTCCAGCTCAGGAGAAATGGGAAAAGCCATAGATGCAATTTTTTAAGTAATTTTGTTATGGTTCCTCCTGCCTCCTCCAAAAACCGCTGCCTTCTCTTGCCTGACCCTAAGCCCAAGTCTCCAGCCAGGAAAAGGCTTTAAAAGGTTCCCTGGCTAGGAGCAAGAGGCTTTCCCTGATTTTCTTCAAATGTTCCCATTCACACATGAAAAGACAAGAAGCATTTAGACCCCTACCCCATTTCTCGCAACAAAAAGGGCTTTTACTCTCAACGTGGCTTCTCAGGTGTGAACCTCTAAACTTCTCGGATGTTCACTCTTCTTTGGGATCAAGTAGTGGAAAGGTGATTGGAAAAGTTCTACAAATAAGAATATTAACCTGTGTGTCTCCTAGATAAAAAAAAAAATAATCAAGGAAAATAAAAAGAGCTGCGGGGATTTTGTTCAGACACCCCCAAAAATAATTCATTCACAGGTGGGCACCAACCATGTTACCGTTTTGCATCAGCAAGCTTCAGCCTGAGACATATTTCATTATAAATAAGTCATAAGCCTCCAAAAATCTAAGAAGAAAAGGGAAATTTTATTAGAAATCCTGAAAATCCTTAACTCCAAGGGGGTTCACGGGCTCTGCTATAATTAAACACCACGCTGAATAGCTGTATAGGCTTTAATCAGGTTTGTGACGAACTCAGGGTGAGTTTGCCTCAGTAAAAAGTTATATTTGCTTCATTAAAATCTGGATTCTGGCTTTGTCCTTGATATGCTCTTGCTCCAGTTTCTTTCATCAGTGTAGTCTTCGGGAGACTTACAGAACATCGGCCATGAAGGATGCCAAGAAGTAGGTGCTTAAAAAAAGTTACCAATTAAACATCCCTTCCGAGCTGTGCTCTCATTTTTGCACCTTATGTGCAAAACCTGAATAAAATCCCCTCGCCGGCCATCTTGCGTCGGTTTTCTCCAGGTGTTGGTGAAGAAGCCAGTAAAACTGGGATGCTCTCCCTCCGTTCAGCCACTTGGTAATTACGTTACATGAATGATATAAAACTACTGAGGCTGGCATTCGTGGGGCAGTGACGGGGCTGCGGTTAAAAACTATCGTGCCGCCCCTAACACCACACATGGGTGCCTGCAGCAGCGATTTTGGCAGAGGAATCCCACTGGAAATGTCACCATTTGCTGCTGATTTCCTCCTGACAGCCTCTTTCGGAGACCTGTCAGTTAGCCAGCCCTCCATCCATTTAATGTGCTCATTATTGATAGCTTACCACGATAAATGTTAATCAGAGTGTCAGCCCGCGCTGCACTAACCGCTTTAGAGGAGTCTATTACCTCAACACAGTCACTTTTATCAAGCAAATGTGTTATCTGATGAAAGAATGAAATCACATTCCTTTGACAAGATCTATTTTCCATAAAACCATTTTGACTGGCATTAATTACACTCCCGTGCTTTGATTCTTTATCTATCACATCTGATGTCACCTTTTTCCATTCTTTCACCCAGCAATTGTCAGGCAGCCCAACCGATGCTCACCCTGCCTGCCCTGCCTTCATCTCCCGCTCCGGAACAGCGACGCTGCCCTCCTCCTCCTGGGATGTCCATAGCAGGGGCACCAGCAGGTGGTCACCAAAGCAGCTCTCCTGCCCGGGACAAATGTCCCAGCCTCGCAGATTCAGACAAGTTGATCCCCACTCACTGACATTTAATATCCTCCACGGTTGCTAACGGGTTGGAAATTTCCCTGCCATCCTCACACGATGCAAGAAATCACCCGGATTCTTGCAAAATGTGGCACAAAGATAATTACTGGAAGGTTGTCATGTTCATCACTGTATTAATAATCCCCCGGTCGCCTTTGCTGGCTCCGGGATATCTCCCCAGGACCCTCGATAGAAACTTCTTATTGTCTTTTGCCATCCCAGCGGAGCTTCTTCCCCCTGATGAAAACTTTCCTTATCCATCTCCACATCTAATACCTTCTCATTAAAACAGGTGCTATTTCCAATTCCCTTTCATGCTTTGAAAGGCAATTTTCAATTCCTAATTAAGGCCTTTGCTTCACAAGTAGACAATTTTGTGTCCTTCCCTGGTTCTTGAGGCACGTCTTGGCAAGCCTGTATATTCCTCTTAAAGACCAGCCGGGATTTATTTACTCTTTTTGTTTACGCTTTCTTCCCAGGGAAAGTCATTTATCACTTTCCCCTGCTTTGGGAAATCAGGATTGTTGAAACACAGGGTGTATCCCTCACAGTGCTGGCGTGCCAGGATCCACATCAGGACCAGTAGTGGCTGGAGCAGTTCCAAAATCAAACCACCTATTGCAAAATAAACAATCGAAAGTCATTAATCACAGGGCAAACTGAAATTGCTGCAAGTTTACATCTCACAGCTCTTTAAGCCTGAGTTTGAGTGGTTACAAAAGTGCCTTCTCATAAGCATAAATATGAGTCTTACTAAAGAAAATTCTCAGGAAAATGTAAATTTCATAAATTTTGTCACTTTTCACACCCAGAGAGTCCGGAGAGCTGGTGCTGGGGGATGCAGAAGGCCACCTACTGTGCATCAACTATGAGCCATTAAACAACATTCCTGGGAATGGCACTTTCCCTCCGAAGCTTGAATTTATTTCTAGTGATTGTAATTAGGCTGTGATGACTTCCAGACCCCAGAAACAAATCCCAAAGCAGTGTCACTTCACCTTAGTTCATCACAGTCCACAAAGCAGGACAGCTGGGCGGAGCAGGGGCTTGTGCCATTAGAGTTGGTCTGCTATCGTAATCAGAAATTCTCTTGGTGTTTTATTTACTGGAGTCCAGTCTTTTTATTTTGGTTCAGGAGTCCGCAACCATCCCATATTTTAAAAACCTGATACTGCTCTTTCCTTGGCTCCACGTTGCCTTCATGAACCCCCAAGTGATGCAGCCCAAGGGGCACCAACTCCTGCATCTACTCAGACCCAAATAAGCTCTACAGCTGAGTTGTCTGAATAAGATCTGCAGCTCTTTCTTGCTCTACATATAAAGATTGACACAGTTTTCACAGATATTGACCTCTTAAAGGCTTCAACTACTGAATAACTGGAGTCAGCAAGGACTTCCCATGGGCATATTTTTTCAGCCGGGTGTACATTCACGCTTTCAATTCTGAAGTTTTTTGTCCTGAGCACAGTTTTAAGAAAAAAAAAAAAAAACTGGGAAAATGGAGTTGTTGTACCATATGTGCTGCAGGACAACAGTTCCTGAGTCCCTAAAGGACATAAAAGTACTGGAGCACCAGTAATTATGGGAAAAGATGGACCGTACGCATTAAAAGAAAGATGGTTTTTGATGTGTGCCGTTCACTCACCGCATCACTGGCAGCGTGCATGAGCGGTTCATGAAGTGTGATAAGGTGTTACGGGACCCTTCTAAAATCTCCAGGTGGAAATTTAATATTTTCATCTCATTTTAAAGTATATATTTGCTTGTCTTCAAGAGCCCTAGTCCTGCAAATACCTATGTACTAATTTTACTCCGCTGAGTCCTGCTCACGGCAGGCAATGAGAATACTTTGGAAAAACAAGTTATCTGCCCACCTGCGTGCCTTCAAGGGTAGAGCCTCCATGAAGCACCCACGTGCACTGCCCGTCGATGTGTTGAGCAGAGCCCTTGACAGTTTGCTTCAACCTTACTGACCACCCACAGCATTTGAACACTGCTCTGAGACACATTTTAAAAAATATTTAGACACCTGAAATGCATCAGGATGGATTTCTAACGGTGCTTATTGAAAATCCCCCCTTTTTTCCCTGTTGTTGTTAATATTAAAAACAATCCTATGCTGATAAACAGGGACAGAATTAAGCCCCGGCTTAAATGCTTTGCTAGAATGAATTTAACACATAAGAAGTAGCCAACACATGCAGGAATTTTTCAATGCCGTATATCCATGCCGGTTAAAGGGAAAGGATCTAAGGACTGCGCTAAGGCATGAGTCGAGAGCCCTAGATCAGCTCTAGAGATGCGACATTTTTACCTACAGGCAGGAAAGGTGTCAATCCTCAAAAAATATTTCACGAGATCTGCAATCTGACCGTCCCTAATAGAGCTCATCTACCCTCTCCACAGCAAAAGCAAAGGCAATTGGCTGTGGCAGGTGTCTCCAGACAGCTTAATACAACCATAATAAAGTGCTTGAGGGAGACCTCTCACGGAGTTAGTTACTTTATTAAAAAGAGCATCTTCGTCACTGTCATTGGTTCAAGGGCAGCCCAATGTATGCCACGCCAGGGACACGGTACGAGCACTGCAGCTTGCACAATTTATAGCCCGTGCTACAAATTAAAATCCAATAACGCTTTTTATAAAGGCGGCTTTAGGAGTAGCAAGTTCTTTCCGCCATGCTCATGTTTGAGGTGATAGATTTGTATAATGACTTTACAGTCAATAAAAAAATGTGTAATTCTCTAAACTTCTGTCCATATTGGTTGTAAAATAGTTCCATAAATCTGTTGTCTGAAGGTGTAGGCAGTATGGAAGGAATATGAGGTATATCAAATGTATATGCAGGTGCAGGCCAGTTGACGTAGCTGAAGTTCTGCGTCTTGGTTGACTTCACTTTGCTCTTTTCAAAGGCAAAAGGAGGTCACAGACAGCTTCAGGGCCATCCCCACCGCGACAACAACATGACTTTGTGCACAACTGATGCTCCCCGTAAATCCTACACAGGAACTTTGGGGAGTCTCGAGGGGACGCATCCTACTGCTCACCCATAAACGACCAGCTCATATTTGGATCACGGATTAAGAGTGTCTGGTTTCCAGCACTCTCCTGCTCGACTGCAATCCTTTCAAAGGCATTTAAAACCCCCCAGAGGACCGTATTTCTAACATCTGCAGGTACAGTGAAGCCCCAGTTTCCTTAGTGTTCTCCAAAACGATGGCTCACCAAAAACTGTTGGGATTCATTTGTTTAGCTGGTTTGGCCTATGGGTTCAGGGAGGTTAGTCCTGGACCTGTTTAATCCCATCCCAAGCCCTGCCCTGACACCAGAAGTGGACCACCTCCCAGAAGAGAAGAGGGACCCACAAGGTCCACACACACCTGAGTCTCTTATCCTTTTTTTTACTGCTTCGGTGGAACAAAGAGAAACCGCAGAGCGAGGTAGAAATATTAAAGCAAGAAGGATTATGTGCTTAATTGTAAACTGAGATGGAAGATTAAGCCTGAAGAAAGAATTACTTACGTGGGGGCCTGTTGGGACCTGTTCCTCACAGCTCACTTCACACCAACTAAGCAATTTTAACTCTCTACCTTCCCCTACTGTTTTGCTCTTACCCCTATCACAGCTGAAGGAATTTACTTTATTAAAAAACATCGTTAAAGCCTGAGCTGCATTTCTATTGACCCGAGAGGGTGGGTTCAGGCTTCCCATGTTTTCTCTCAGAATTTAAATAATGTATACGCTCCCCAATTAAGGGACTTGAGAAGAGACAACATGAACACGGGGACAGGTCTGGGATGACAGCAGGAGCTGCGGCTCGGCAGGATCCCAAATACCAGGAGCCACAGCTGAAGTCCCCCTGCATGCCAGGCTTGTCCCCATGCAGCCCCCAGCCATCCCCCTCCCCTGGGGACCCAAAGGACATGGGCACAGTGTCCAGGACATCATGGCCATCTGTCTTCTGTTGAGTTGTGATTCACTCGCTGATTTTTCTAACATTCTCCAGTATCCCCAGACTGGAGGAGGAAAAGAGCCAGATCACAGCAGATTCATAAGGGAATCATAAGAATTGGGAACTCTACAATTTTTTATGCTTTTGTGACTTGAAGGAAAACCCGGAAAACATAACCCAAAAGCTCCCAAATCAGAAACAGCACAAAAAAACTTAATCAGAAATGTCAAGTTCTTCTGGCATATGACTCGGGACTTCTGATGCTGATTTTTAATGCTGAATACGTACAGCGTGGCCTTTCTTTGATTACTGCACTTATTAGAATACACCATGAAAAGCTGTACAAGTTCAAGGCAGTCCACTAGGGTTTTCCTGGGCTGTCCTGGACAGCCTGGTGAACCCACAACCACAGGAGAAGGAAGGAAAGCATTTATTTTGGAGAGGCCCAGTAGCTTCTTGGGAACTGATGTATATTTGTATATTTGCAACCAATGTATACCTGCTCCAAGAAATCCCAATTCCAGGGTCAAACCGAGCAGTGGAAGACTGGCCGGCTTCAGCCCATCAGCCCTACCAGTTGCACATCAGCACAGATCTCCATTTTTAAGATGACTCCAAGTGGATGTCCCAGGGAATATCCCTTTGCTCTCACCTCTCAGTGCAAACCTGAAGACCTGCCTAGTCCAAAACAGGGCCATTAGGAAGAGGCATTGCCCCACAGAGAGAAACCCATGAGATGGGGCCACCTTGGACTTTTGCACCAGCAAAGTCTCAGAAGGTCCTACAGAATTTGTTTCAGACACATTTTCATTCCTTTTTTGTTTGCTTTCTTGGAGTGTCTTTTAAGAATTGGATTTGTTGTTAAGCGTATTTACAACAGCAGGTAATTTTAGGAGACAATTATTAGAGACAAATCACTAAGAATTACATTTTCGGATTAGGATCCACAACTGCTTGCTGTGGAGAGCTGACTCCAAACCCCAGGTGAACCCATTCAGAAACAAGATGTGATATTGTGCGACAAGGGTGTCTGCTAAGGTTAATTAACATGTCTTAAGTGCCCATAACATAAAATAGCTATAAAATAGCTATATGGTGAAGGTCATTCATTGAAGTTATTTGGTGCTTAAAATATCAGGTGAATAAAAGGCAAGGCAAGAAAAACAAAGCCAAATTAATAGACTCAGTTGTTCACTGTAAATTATTTGCTCAGTCCTGCTATGCCATTGTACTAGCAAATGCGTTTAATAAAATTTTGGCACCTTGAAATTCCTTTTGCATGCACACATTTTTCAAAAAACTGGAAATCTTTTCAGACTGAAAGACAATACTTTATTTCCCCTGCACCAGAGTTACAAAACCTGAAACTGGGAAAAGCATTTCAAAAGGTGGTTTGAGGGCAAAGCCACCCACATAGGTACCTGTGATGGAGCTGTAGGCTGAATTGCCATTTGTATTCATTAACTAAATTAAACACATGTCGCTCTGTCCCTCGTGAGCTTTGCCAATAGTCATTATTACTATCGCACTGAGGTTCTGAGTGGTCGAGGAAGCCACAGGTTTCTCCAGGTATTGACAAATGTTGTACCTCCAGTCAGTGCGACATCTCGGGGACTATTTGGCTGCCTGTCTATGGAAAACACTGGCAGTATTTATCCTAAAGGGAAAATCCCATCCCACATGGGGGAGTCTGAGCTGTGAGCTCCCACTGAGTCTTCAGCGATGGGCAAAACACAGCACAGGGCGATGTTCCACCTTCTCCTTTGCACACCAAGTAACATTCCTGTGGCACCACAGGCAGGAGGATCAAGGTAAGCTTTGCCTTTCAATGGGGGACATCAGATTTTTGGGGGAAAAATAGGTAAGCAGATTTGTCGGGTGTATTTAGGGTGACCCTGAGCAGCGCTCTGCCTCCCCAGGATAAAAATGGTGTCAGCCCAGGTTCTTCAAAGATAATTACTGCCACGTACCTAAAAATCCTTATTCCCAAAAGTAGAGCACAAGCCCAGCTTTATGCCCATGGCTGTGCTCAAGCTGACGTGTGACTGAACCTGTATGTACATATACATACTATATGTATTTTCATAGAAACATAGAATCGTTTGGGTTGGAAAAGACCTTTAAGACCATCAACCATCAACCCAACACTGCCAAACCCACCCCTAACCCATGTTCCTCAGCACCACGTCTGCCTGGCTGCGAAATATGTCCAGGGATGGTGACTCCACCCCTGCCCTGGGCAGCCTCTGCCAATGCTTGACAACCCTTTCGGTGAAGAAATTTTTCCTAATATCCAATCTAAACTTCCCCTGGCATAATTCGAGGTCGTTTCAAGTTACGCCAGGGGAGGTGTAGACTGAATATTAGGAAAAACAGAAAAATAGAAAAAAAATTACCTTTGTCAGGGGTCTCACCAGCTAGACAAGCCACCTAATCCCTTTGCCTGCTTGCAGTAAGAATTAAGTGGTCAGTTTACCTGTTTCTTGAATTTTAACCTAAACTGAACGTTGCTATCTACAGCTAAAAAGGGAGATAGTATCAAGCAGCTGGAGCCACAGACTTCTGTGCCAAAGATGTTTTCACTTCAGTCCTGAAATATCCTGACTATTCTGTTTTAGGTAACGTGAGGATGGGTTTGGAAGAGAGAGTCATTAGCTCCTCTTGAATGAGACTAAAATATCTTCTCCCTCCCACCCCTTTGCCAATTCACCTTGGAAAGTTGTGATTTTTTTAAACACCTCAGCATCCCTTGGATATTTTCCTTTACGAAACAGGAGTGGGTTTCCCATCCTTGGTTGGGGAGAGCCTTCAACAGCCCTTTGCAGAGCTCTTTCAGCCAGTCTAGAGGAGGAAAAGCTCCTCCCTGCAAATGGTCTTTGCAATTCTTTCCCCACCAGAAATACCTTCTCTCTGCCTGTGACTTGCTGAAGTCTGGTATTGTGCAAGTTCCTTTCCGAGAAAGAGAGAAACAAACACAGACACAGGATGAGACCAGTAAGAGGCAGTTTGGAAATACAATAAAGGACAGCTTTTTTTTTTTTTTCCCATTGACGGTCACAAGTATTTTCAATTTTGCTTTCATTTTCTACCTGCAGACAGTATTCTGTGATGTTGCTGAGCGTCCCACCTGCCACACCGCTAGAAACAAAAGCTTAAATAACCTCAAAAGGGGAAATGGAGTCGGCTGTGTAGTAACACTTGGTTAGGGAGGAATTCCCTGGCACACACCTTGCTTTCCTGGACACGCGAGGGAGTCTGTCCCATGATATATGGAAGAGGTTGATGGGAGACCAGAGTTGCAATACCTGTCACCGTTTGGTGGACAACAAGGTCTACCTCTGTGTGGCAGGGCTGAGCTGGCTCTCCCCGAAGCAGCGGTGCCTTGTTCACCCGTTAATTACAAAGCTGAGACTAAACTCTAAAATATCCCCACCTCCCTTGGACTCAGGTGAACAAAACCTCTGTATTATGTGGCTTAGACACGTTTGCACCCACTGGCCAAGGTTCATGGCCAGGGAAAGCTACGCCAGAAACGTGAAGTGAAAATGAATGTTTCGCCTAACATTCGCCTAACGTTTTCCCTTCCCCTTCTCACCCTACCTACTCAGGGAGGGTTAACCTGCCTGTAGCAGATATCCATGAGTTTAAAACATTCTTCATCCAGTGGCTTTATGGGATGAGTGATGCCCATAAAAGAGCCGCTTGGATGTTTCTTGCTTTTGTCCACTAACACCACCAGGGAGAAAATGAAATAGTAACATGGGGATCCCTTGTGTGGAGCTCTGAGCACCAAGCCCACTTTACCTCCCCCAGAAAAAACAGCCTCTACAGCTCAAAAAAGCCTTTATCCTCTTGTTATCGTATGCTCAGCGATATGGCCTCATGCTGGAAACTGGCCCTCTTGAAGTGTAGCAGGACTTTTTGTCCCTGAAGAAAAACTATTCAGAAGACATCCACTTGCTTTCTTTACATGCAAGTTTTAGCAGCATCATAAAGATGAACTTCTTCAAAGTACATCTCCTGAAAAAAAAATTATATGGGAACACTAATTATTACATATATCTTTGGCATACTTGATGAGAAGCACTTTAGTGTGTAGGTGTAGCTTTAGCAGAGAAAACAGGATTAAATTTATACAGAGCGATAAAGTTATTCTATGCAATTACAGCCTGCCTTTCCCGGGAGAGAGCGTGTTGCAGAGCTGGGTAGGGCTTTGCCCATGACACCAGTGCTTGCTCTTCTTCCAGAAATAGCGTTCTTCATGCGTAATGCCCTTGTCAAGTTTTAACTGGGGTATTGTCAGCAATAACTCCAAGTCCGTATGTCAGTGGTACCTCCCAGACCATCCAGTTGATAGCCTGCCCGTCCGTTGGGTTGAGTTGGGTTGGCCACCCGTGGGCAATGCCCAGCTGAAACCTGGGCTTCCTCTGACCTCTTCTTCTGCTGCATGACATCATTCATCTCAAAATACTACAGAGTACTGGAGTATTGACTATTGACTATTGACTATAGTCAATACTAGTCCATAGTCCAATACTGGAGTATTGACTAGTATTGACTAGTCAATAGTCATCTTTGCTTTGAAGGTACCTGAGCACTTCAGAAATGCTGCAGTGCCCAAGCCTTGATTCCCAAAGCACAGGCAGCCAAAACAGTTCTCCACTTGGATTGCACATGCTCGCTCACCTGGCAAAACCCTTCCGAAGGGGACACAAAGCATTGCTATGACCTTTTCCCAGGAGGTCTGACTGTGGGTCACATTCAGGAGGCTGAGAGAGTCAGGGTGGTTCAGCCTGGAGAAGAGAAGGCTCCAGGGGGACCTTATTGCAGCCTTTGAGTACCTAAAGGGGGCTTATAAGAAAGATGGAGATAGACTTTTTAGCAAGGCCTGTGGCAATAGGACAAGAAATGATGGTTTTAAACTAAAAAAAGGAAGATTCAGACTAGATATAAGGAAAAAATATTTTATGCTGAGGGTGGTGAGACTCTGGGCCAGGTTGCCCAAAGCAGTGGTAGGTGCTCCATCCCTGGAAACATTCCAGGCCGGGTTGGACGGGGCTCTGAGCAACCTGGTCTAGTTGAAGACGTCCCTGCTTATGGCTGGGAGGTTGGACTAGATGGGCTTTGGAAGTCCCTTCCAACCCAAAGCATTCTGTGGTTCTATGATTCTATGATACTCTCTTTGCCAAGTGAAATCACTTCCCCATGTGACAACCCTTCCAGGAGCAGACGAACCCTCCAGTGACAAAAGGGCAGCATTTGCCCCCGCGGTTCTTGCAGAAAACGGGAGCAGATGGGGAAGCACAAGGCAACAGATGCCCATGAGGAGCAGTGCGCGGCGGCCGCCCGACTATTGTTGAGCTGTCGCAGGCGGCGCAGGGGACGTGGGGACAAAGCCAGCATCTGTGCCAGGGAATGAAGCAGTGCCAGGGAACACAAGGCACTGCGACGGGATGGTCTGTGCTGCTAAACTCCCCGAAAGCCCGGCGTGCCATCAGCCTGGGCACGCGACGGAGCCTGCCCCGAGGGCTGGGGCACTGACCCTGTCCCACCACAGGCACCAGACCTGCCCCGTGCCACCACCCTTTGCCAGGAGATGCTGCAGAGGAATTCAACAGTGCAACCTTCCGACAGACTCTGCAAAGCAAACAGCTCGCATCTGAACCCCATGAGATTTTGAAAACAGCCATCTAGCCCCAGAAAACTGCAGAAAACGGTAAAACCGACAAATTGGCACCCAGCCTCTCAGAATCCCTGGGATGAAACACAGCACGTGCCTAGTTTTTGCTGGCTTTAATATTTTTGTTAGCATGCGTTTGTGACAGCTGTATGGCAGGCAAGGTGTTTCCCACCCCATCGGGAAGAGAAATCCTGCAGGAAAGGGCTGCTTCATGCACATCATACACATGAATCCTGAACGTCAGTGTCAGAACTGTTCCAAAATATCATTTGAAATGGTTTCATGAAAGCTCCTCAGCCTGACAGACTCTTCAAAATGAGAACTTTTCATCTCCAAGTCACCCCTGTTCCCCAAAGCAGAGGAGCAGCCTCCCTTGCTTAAGGGGAGCGTCAGCAGGACTCTCCACTCTTTGGGTTTCTCCTGCTGCTCTGAGCATCTTCTGGGAAGGATGGCAAGAGCAGGACATCACTTCGGGGAGGACAGCTGAGAGGCTGATTTTCCAAGCACGGGCACTTCTTAAGTAAAAGCACTGAGATTTAATAACAAGAACAGCGTTTAACGGTGAGATGCTCTGACTGGGGCTGCAGGAACTTGCAGGTTATTTCGGCTGGAAGACCACCCAGCACCACAGCGCAGTTGGGCAATGGCCAAAACAAGTCTTAATCCTACGTCAAATTGTATGGAGAGCTGCAGCCGGGAGGAAAAAAAAGAGAGATTTTTAAAAAAATAATTTCTTATTTAGTTTTTATATGAAGATGGTACTTGAATTGTGAAAGGGAAACACTATTTCCAATAAGGTTCCGAATAGGCTCAGCCATGCAGAGGAGAAATGCACTTAGTGTGCATACGAAGTGCAGTATGGAGAAGTACTGCACTTAGGGTTGAATGAAACGTTTCGATCAGCCAAAAGCAAATGTTTAAAAATATTTTTTTGCTAAGTCACTGAGTCGAAATATCCGCGATTGTGGCAAATGCACAATACAAACATAAAAGGGCAGCAGGAGGTGCTCCACCTGCTTCCTTCCGCTAGCATATTACCACATCCAGAAGCCCAGCTATGACACAGTATGAGGACGTAAAAACCACTCGCTTCGGTGAGTCAAGAGGGAAGAGAAAGAAAGAAGCGAATAACCTGTTTCATGTTTTTCAAAGCAACAGGGAAACAAAACCAGAGGGAGAAGCAAAACTGCGAGGAACAAGAGGGAAGGGAAAGAGAAATTGCTTCTCTACAACTGGCTACTCAGACAAAGCGACAAAAAGTGAATTTACAGACATCAGAAGACCAGTTTTTCTCTATAGAAAAGACAATACTCGGAAAACATCTTGTAAGGAAGGCCTTATATATATATAAAAGAGAAGGTACTTTATGGAAAGCATTTGGGGGATCCAGTTTCGCTTATTTTACAGCAATCAAGTGGTCTCCAATGAGCCCAGCAGCCCAAGAGGAGACCAACTTTTAGTCAAGAGACTGAAGCAATTTGGATTTGCTTCCAGAGGGGATGCTGGGGGGAGCCTGGGCGTCCGTGGGGATGGATGCTGGGCAGGGGCAGCTTGCTCGTCTTCAGGGACCGTCACGGGAACCCCAGCCCTGAGCCACCTTCCTGGACCTCCCCGCTCATCCTTGGCTGTAATTACGTCTCAGCAATTGAAATCTCCCAGCGCGGCGGGGTAACGACTTCCTCGCCGGTTGCAGAGCAGTCATTGCGTCGGCTTGCCAGACCAGCACATTTCAAAGCCGTACGTCTCGCCCAAAAAACGGCCCTGCCATTGGTAGGCCAATAAATCGGTGAGCCATTAAAAACACAGCTGTCAAAAGCGCAGCCAGGCCTGCGTGCTGTCAAGCACAGGGTCAACGACGCTGCGCTCACGCTAGGAAGAAAACACCCTCATTAGAAAGAAAAATGCATCGTGCCCTCACCCCGAACGCAGCAAAATGGATGGGGAAAAAAAATCCCAATCCTGCAGATGTAAACATGGAAAGTTAGAAGGGGAAATGGAGAGAAGTGATGGGACCTGAGGAGCAGGGAAGGGAGCGCAGAGCAGGAGTTGGGTGCACCAAGGCACCTCGGGAAATCCGTTAACCCCCGTGATCCCGTTATCTGAAAATGGGGATAATCATTCTTACCCACCTACATCCCTTGCAGGGGCATGATGGGATTAGTTAGCAGCAGATCTAGAAAATGCAAATTGCTGAGCGTGCTAACGAACCGGACGTGTCTCTGCTCCAGTGCTGGGTCCTGGATGGGATGAAGCAAGCTCTGTTCTTTTCACTGGTGATTTATAATTCTCTTGCGGGTGCCCAGAGGAGCCCAGCTGCATGCAGCCATCAGAAAGCAGAGCCGTAAGGCTGCTTCAACCCATGCCCAGCTCATGCAGGGACAGCCCTTATCCAGGCAACCGTTCCCAATGCAGCTGAGAAACCACATCCTGCGCTGATGCTCACATTACTCAGAGGTCTCGACCACAAAAAACCCAGAAAACAATGTATTCCCTTCCTTCGTCACATTGTGCATTGCAAAACCACCACCGCGCCTCTCCTCCACCTCCTCCAGAGTTACACAGGACACACAGCCCTCAAGATGCTCCTCGGAGGTCCTCATTTCTCCATCCCTCCTCACTGCTCTCTTCTGGACCAGTCCTCAACCCCACACCCAGGGTATCAGCTGCATCTCCACCAGCACCAAGACGAGCAGGATTGTCCCAGAGCCGTTATGGATACTCGCAATATCCCTATTTCAGCAGCACAAGGTGATGACCACCTCCAGCATGAAGGTTCGACTGGGGACTAGGACACTCCCAAGCCTTCACCTCTCCCATCCCATCCCATCTCACACTGGATCGCTGATCCACATGCATTGCATTTACATTACTGAATAGCACCGTATCATTTCGATGATCTTAACAGTCCCTTCCAACCTAGGTGATTCTATGATTTGATGAGTCTCCTTTTAAATTCTAGCCCTGTCCTGCAACGCCCTTGAAGCTTTACCCAGGCTGGGATGACCTGCAAATTTGGTAAGCACAATAGTGCACCACCGATATCACCCTCAAAAGCCAGAGGTGACTGCCCACCCCAGCACAGCCCTGGGTAACCCCCAAACACACTCAAGGCTGTTTCCATTTCGACGGGGGAGCCACTGATGACCTCTGTCCAATGGCGATTTCCTACCCAGCCCTTCCTTACCTTAAAAGACTTTCTTCTGGACCACGCTGCCCTATTTACCTCACCAACCTGCCATTTGACACATCGTTAAATGCCTTATTACAGTTGCAGGAGACAAAATCCAGATGCACACTGGACCGGGGCAGCCTCCAACGTTGCGTTAACGCTTGCCAGTGGAGTAGATAGACCTTCGAAATAAATCAGTTATCACAAATGAGCTATCACTTCCCAGCAGTTTGCTTCCTTGGAGCTCAGGCAAGTCACTGAGCCAAAAGGTCAGTGGGGACCCAGTGGAAAATAAAGACTTTATCGTCAGCCGGAGAGGATTCAGCTCCCTTGACTCAAGGTATCTGCAGGGTAGATGTCTCCATCAGAGCTAACCCCCCCCCCCCCCCCCCCGATTCCTTTAGTCTGCAAAGAGAAACAGGCACTTTTAGGGAGTGATTCATCAAATCTGTTTTAAATGTCTTCTGCGGGATGACATAAATGGCACCTAGGAATCTTGGTTTCTCACATTTGGCCGGATGGGTCCTACCACTATTGTCAAGATGTCCCATTTCATGGAATTCACTTTGGAAGGTGTAACGGCTATAGTTGCTTACTTTGAAGTAGAATCCAGCTCTCCACTTCTATAATTGAATGAAAGAAATGTATATGAATAATATAAATATACATAATGTATACACGTATGCCCTGTGAGCATCCCACACTTTCCAGGGCTCAGGGGCTGTCACCGACCAGGCACCATCTCTCTGTTTTCCTTCACTCCATTTCTCTTTGCCTGCAACTAGAAAAATTCATTTTTTCTGCCCCAGATGTGAGGTTTAACATCTGTTACCGGCACTTAGTACATGCTTGAATTATTGCGCGGGCTGCTAACAGAAAAAGATTTAGTAGGATTAATATGGTGAACAAATGAAAAAATTTGCTGAAGGTTGTGAGGGGATGGCAAGAACACTGCCAGAAAGCGCCTCTCCTCTCCATCCTGAGGATTTATCGTTTTCATTTTAGCATCCAATGAGAATTTTTGTATTAACATGGGAAACAACCTCTTAACGAAAACTGGGAAAGGAAAGAAGCCTTCCATCCCCCAGATATCCTTATTATTGGGAGGTGGAGAAAAGAATAATTAACATTGCGGGGGCATTGCACTGGGGTTGTTCCTGCAGTTGGAATTGGGCTGGTGGCATAAGATCAGGGCAGCTCCCGTTGGATGGCGGGGCCCTGTTACGTCTCCCCTCATGCAAAAGGAAGCTCTGAAAAGGGCACCAAGCTGGGACCCAAAGTCCTTCAAATAGGCACATCCCAACATGACATCTCAATTTTAGAGGCAGCATCTACTCTGGGGAAATTTCTCCTTCTTTTTAAACATCGGGTAAGGACAAAGCAAGAGCTTCAACAGGCTCTGGTTGCCCCACGAGAACACCTTGCAACACGGATGCTGCCAGATGACCCTGGGCCGGCAGACCCCAAATATTTTATACTGGATTTCAAAGGGCAGAAAATATTTTCTTTGCAAATCTCCAAGTTTCAGGAGGGGGGGAAAAAAAAAAAAAAAGGGCAAAAAAAAAGGTGAAACTGGTTGTGAAATCACTGACGTTTGCCGTCCTCCTTGGACACTTCCCACGGGCTGGCACCAAGATTGTTGAAACCACACGAAGCAGAGGATGCTGCTGCTGGGGAACTGGTTTAAGCATCGTCCCAGCTTCACTCAAAAATCCAAGTGTATGTCCACACGCACTCGCCTCCCCGTGGCACCCTATGCACTGGCAACAGTGGCAACCACAGCATCCCTGGGCCTCCAGGATGCAGAGAGATGCTCCCTCAGCACCATCCTGGTAAGAGGGACCACAGTCACTTACACCCCGCTATTTTTCAGGAAGGGTGTCCGGCTGGGGTGCGTGTCACTAACCCTGCGCAGGAAAAACGCTCTCAGGGAAACCTCCCTCTGGGGTGACATGGCCAAGTCTCAGAGCTCTTGTCCCACCCACACAGCTAAACCTGTCTAAGATGGGGTAACTGGTAGAGGGAGGACAACTCCCCTTCCCCAAACCTCCCTTGAAGAGTGGGAAGAAAAAGGAGAGCGACAGATTTAGGGGAGCTGGCTCAGTTGCAGGCACTGACCCAGCAGTTGGTCCGAGACACACACCAAAGCCTCTACACCACCAACTGGAGGACATGCCAGGATGACCACGGATGGTCGTACTCTGAGAGCGAGGGCTGTGATGGCAGTCGTGCGAAGCTGTGCAAGGTTTGCAAAAAGAAACCTTTTGCGGAGGTTTCTTCTCATCCCAGGGATGCCAGCGTGGCACCAGGGCAGCCTCTGAACCGTAAGGAGAGCAGTGAAGAAGAAAAAGCCATTTTTAACACAGCTAAGCAGCTCCTGCGTGTGACAGAGGAACAGCCACACAGAGCCAGCTCGCCCTCGAAGGGAAGGCTGCAATCAGTAACACGGGTAAAAATAAAAATCTCTCTTGCTGACGCTGCAGTTACAGCTCGAAACAATCAAATCCTACACAAAGGCTTCATCTACCAAGGAATCACAAAATAGCACACAGTCCTGCCTCCGGTTTCCTCAAATAACAAGCAGCTCGGTAGCCAGGGACGCGGGAAGGAGTTTATCCAGGGAGAGCCTTCCCAATTCATTTTCGGAAGATCAGCGATGCTCCGTGGCTGAATCGAGCGCCGGTGCGGCGTCAGCAGGAGCGAGGAGAGGGGCAGCCCCAACATCCCTCATTTCTTCTTGAAGCATCACCAACCCTCCCTTCCCCTGGAGATCCTTGAGCACCCTTTCCAACCTGTTTTTATATTTGTAAATAAATTGGGACGATGGTCTGGTAGGGCCACCAGCACCATCACCTCCAGTGTCACCCCATTGCCAGCCTCAGAGCCATGTCCACCGGCTGAGTGCCACCAGCAAATGCTGCTCCAGACATGGTGCAACAGACGTGTTAAAGAAACCCTGCTTTGAAAAAAATGTCAGGTTAATTAATTCGGCTCCAGCACAAGGTAAGGCATCCTTGCAGCTTGCCAACCCTACTGCAACAGCAGCGGGAGCAATCAGGCCATCCCTGCCTCCCGTACCGGCATCTACACCCGAGCCAAGCACCCCAACTTGCTCCATAGCTGATAAGAAAGAAAAAGGCACTTCTAGGGAATGAGTTTTTGTGTTTTCCCATCTCAGTGTAGACACCTGGGATCAGTCAGACAAGTCACTGCAAGCCGGAGCATCTCCAGAGCAAACATCCAACAGCAGCCAAGGGCTGAGGAAGAGAAACCTGGTACCTCGAGGTCTTGGAAGGGCTGAAAAACTGCAGAACTGCCAGATTGGTGAGATGAAAGTCAGCGATTACCATCCAGGGAAATAAACCATCAGCTTCCTCAGCTGCTCTGAACGTTGTCTGGGATGAGAGGCTGTCCCCTGGGCACACAGCTAGCCAGTAAAACTGGGGGAGAGAGCAGAAGGATTATAAAAATCAGGGGGAAGGGTAATGGTGACACATGCCTTTGCAGTCTCGCACTTGCATTTTATTTATATACACACATCTAGCTAGGCAAATTCCCACGAAAGCCCACTTAAAAACACTTTTTGAAAGCAAATTGGACTGCGTGGCTCAGCAGAGAGCTTGTCCCCTCTCTCTGGGGGACTCCCTGCTCATCAGAGGTTGCACACCGTCTTCTGATGACCACCATGGCCTACACAACCGATCCAACACCGGCTTTAAAGTGCTGTCCCTGCACTAAAGGACAGATCCAAGACCACACAAGGCTGGTGTTAAAACACAGAATTCTAAGCCTCCGTTTTGGAAGAGCCCAAACCAGGCTTGGGCTTGGTCCACCATAGAAATGGGACTTTGTTGTTTCTCTTACTGGTGTAAGAGAAGCCAGAGCAGGTAACGCTTTGGTATTAGCTATGGTAGTGGGAAGGAGAAAAAGAAAAAAGAAGAAAAACGGGTCTAGAAATTTCAGGGAGGTTTCGTGGTCCAAAATTCATACTGCGCTTCATAAACCAAACTATTCCTACACTCAGCTAATGGCAGGAGAGTTAATAGCAGTTGCAAAGAAGGTAAAGACCCTCACATTTACAAACTTCTACATTATACCTCTTTTTAACAGCCGTAATTTGGAAAGGGTGAAGAGATGGACTCTGTTTTGAAGCAAGACAGATGACAGGGTGTCTACCCAAATCTTAAAGCCTGCTAATTGATAGTAGGTTGTTTTGGGAGGAGGAAGACTTGTTCCTGTCCTGAGGATGTAATTACAAGAGGAAGATTGATGTTTCATACTCTGATCCACAGGAGCGGCTCCAGAGGGACGTTTATAGAACACAAGGCCACCACAGTAATCACGCGGGGACATTAATGACACCCAACTGAGTTCTGCAAATACACTTCAGAGAGGTGTCCAAATACAACGGGGAGGAATTAATCTTCCAGGAGAATTATTTAAGACTTATAATCTATTGAGAAAGGAATTACCAGCTGAGTGCTATGCAAAGCTTTGATAATTATGCTAACAAATTAGAAGTATATTTATCTGCTTTCGAAGATGTTCATCAACGCTGTATGCTTGGCTTTCCCCATACGCAGTCATGGGCAGAAATCATTGTTCTTTGTAGGCTCCCACATACCAGCCCCAAACCCTAATAGACGTTTCTCACAAGGTAATCAACATAAAATCCCACTTTTAGGTCACATAATCTCCAAGACTCACCTCAAGCGCATCCTGCAGCCATCTGACTTATGATCCCTGTAACATAAGGATGTCACTGTCACCACCTGTCCTGATGACGAGGGCTGGCAGCAAAATTTCCCAGAAATGCAAGAGGTGTGATCCAGTTAAAAAAAAAAAGAAAAAAAAAAAAGAAGCTTGTACAAAGTGCTATGGAGAAATATGAGTGTCTGATTATAAATGGTGAAGGTCAAAGTCATAATTTTCTTCTTCACCTTTTTCTGGAAAATTGGCATATCATTTCTCAAAAGAGGGGTTTCAAGAAAGGCAAATAGATTCTCTTCTGCTCCTATAAAAGACCATTCTTACAGTGGTTTTGGACTGATAAAATAGTTCATTTCGGCATCATTCCCATGCAGTGGCGTGGGGAGGTGTTCTGGTCGGACCTCATCCTGGCTGAGAATGCGGTGGTGAGTCACCGGTGCAGAGCCCACGAGGAAGGTTTGAAAACATTTATTTTCCACTTGCCAATGAATCTGTAGTTAAAGCACAACATGGGACACCATACTGGGTTTACTGAAATCCTGCCAGAAAGCCTGGCAGGTTGCTTACAAAATTTTATCTAACAAGTAGGCAGATTTAAAAAAAAAAATAAAAAAAATAAAAAAAATAATCTGACTTATTTTGGGGGCTGGAGAGCGTCCTGTAAACCTGCCGCCCCACCTCTCGAGACCACAAGATCCCAGCAGCCTGTCCCATGCGATGGGCTCCAGCGCTCGAGCTCCCGGCAGAGCAAGGGAGAAAACAGCGATCACCTCCTGGCAAATGGCAGATCCGGGGCTTCTCCCTCTGCAGGTGTCACCTCACCCAGGAGGTGCCACCTTACACCCACCCGTGTGCCGGGGACCTGGCACCACACGCTGCTGCCGTCAGAGATGCAGCAGCAGCTCAGCACCCGCAAGAGCTGCTTTATAGCCCTCAAAGCCTCCCAGGGGTGGATTTTGATGGCATGCAAGGAACCCTTCCCACCACAAGACCCCACCTCTGTCAGGCCCGATACGCTCAATGGGGCGTTGGTCCCAGGGACGCCACCAGGAGCAAAACTGATGCTCCTCAGAAGCATCCTGTAAGTTATTAGCTACTAAATGAGCTAATCTACTGAAAAAAAGCTTGTAACGCACCAGGACTGTGGAGCCCATCTCCATCTGCCCTCCCGGGGAGCACAACAGCCCGAGGAACGTGCAGGCAGAAGGAGTAGAACCTCCAGTACGCTGTGGAATGACCTGCTCCAGAGGAGGTCCCAGCTCTACTTTTCCAAGCAACTCCAGGACTTCTCTTGGGATTTCCCCCGGGACGATGATCCTGTCCTTTCACACGCAGTAGCTGGACCCTGCCCAAGGGTCCCTCCATGCTATGACAAGGAGGAGTCTCAAAAACATGGAGATGCCTGGTTCGGACCTCGGCTTACCGAGCAGAGGAGCTGGAGCATCACGGCTATCCCAGCATCCCTGGGAAGGGATGCAGAAGGGTGCACAGTTGGCCCCAGGCTGGGGACTTACCTCTCACCTCCCTTTTTCCTGGGGAATTTCTGAAACAGGATGGCTTAGAATCTTGGAGGGAGCATATATATACCGCCGTGTCTGTATGGCAAAGGGAATGGCTATCGCCCATCGGGAACGGCAGGAGGAAGGCTGCCACCATGGACTGTGCCCGCTCATACCGATGCCTCCCATGGATGCAAGGTAGAGGGTAAAGATATTTACACTCAGTAAAAACAAATTGGTTGTTTGCAATGAGAAAATACGTGCGTGCAATTAATTGCTGGAGGAAAACCTGGCTAAATCTCACCAGGTTGTTTTCAAAACATGATCTCTTCCTAAATCAGGGATGCAGGAGGCAGGAGATGTCCCGGGGAGGGCAGACGCGGCAGCCCGGCACTAGCCATCACTCTCCCGAGCTGGAACGCCAACCCGGCATTCGCCAGTCAGGGTGGACCTGATGTTACTTAAACTGTTGCTAAATCCAGTTTCTGCCCTCTTCGCCTCTGGTCTGGTGCTGCGAGCGTGCCCCGAGGGCCGTGCTGGCGGGCTGATCCCAGCCCCTTTGATCTCTCCCCGCACACCCGGGGTGTAATTTCCCGAGGACTGGAGCCTACAGCCACTTCATCACAGGCTTTGCTGACGAGCCTGATGTCCAAGGGGAAAGCCAGCTGCCGGACAGCGTGCATGGACTTGTTGTGACATGAAACTTGGCTCCAGGATGGGATTATCATCCTCTTGTCAGAACTCAAACCGCTTAATTACTCTGTACAGCGATGAAGATGAGTTGTCCCCACTGCAAGGGAGGATGCGGGTTTGCTCACACAATGGCCAGCGTCTCCAGGGTAGGTGGAAACCCTCGGGCATGGTCCCAGGAATGGGACAACCACCATCTCGGCTCTCCCTGGCCACCATCACGCTGCCTTTGAAGTTCCCAAACGAGCAAACATAAGAGGAGAGGGCAAATTTATTTATGCTTTTCACCCAGCACGCCGTTTGTGCCCAAAAATGTCCTCACCCACTTCATAAAGTGGTGCAAAATTCATACGGGAGCTGCTTCCGTTTAATTACAAAATAAGTAGGGTTGGGTTTTAATTGCCTCACTATTTTCCAGAGCCAACCAAGTGCTTCCTGCGACGGGCAGTGGAAAGACATCGGGTATTTTACAGGATACCAATTTGCACGTTGCATGGTAAATATAAGCACACCATGAACACAAGCCGCAAGATGATTATAGTGCAGCGGAACAACGGAGACAGAAAATAAAATAAATTGAGGGCAAGGCTACTGCCCACAATGGGTATTCTGTATTTTGGATCTAAAAATACTGTGCTCAAATAAGGAGGCTTTAACTTACCCCTGACCAAAGCAAATAAAATCAGGTTGAGGCTACATTCAGCTGAGAGGTCAGGAATAGAATATGTATGGAGGTTTTTTAGGATATTTATGTTTTATTTCAAACCCACCCTTTATTCACCCAGTTATCTGCAGCTGTTATGGTATGTCTTTTTTTCTGGTACGCAGAGCGAAGGATACGCAGAGGCAATTGTCTGAGGAGAGAAAGCCTGGTTTGCTGCTCAGACTTTTTGTATCTGAGATAAAGTGGCAGAAGGCACAGTTATTTCCTCGTGCCAGCAAAAGAAGAGTGACTGCGAGATAAGGTATAGGAACAGCGAGCCTCCAAACTACAGCCTCCCACATTCCAGATTACAGCCTCCAACCCCACTTTTCAGAACACGGGGCATTCATATCTTCTCAGAAAAAAAAAAAGAAAAAAAAAAATCTTCTACGTAAAATCAATGTGGTTAGTGAAAAAATCTGGCTGAAACCCCACTTTTCCATCAAAGAAAAGAAAAGTTTCCAAGAGAAAACGACCTCCCCAGCTTATCACAGCACCTCTTAATTCTTTTCTGCTTCTCTGCAGTCAATCCATTTTTAGTGAAGCGCTTCAGTTGTCACCATAAAGAAGCAGAAGGTCTTTCTATTTCAATTAATTTTATTTATTTATGCTTGTCAACCACACTTTTATACCAGCTGTCTCTGTTTGGGACCATCTTTATTGGCTGCTGTCAAAGGACTCCAAATAAGCAAAAGCCTAATAAGTAAAATAAGTAAGATTTATATTGCTGTATCTGCAGCCCAGCTTCACCGGGGGAGAAGTCCCAAAGTACCAGAGTTTGCATTTATTTTCCTGCCCATTCTGGCACCGCAGTGTGCAGTGGAGAAGCCAGAGGTGAAAAAGATGTACTAGCAAAAAAAGTCGAAGTCAAAGATAAAAATACCACGTAAGCGTGTAGGGAATGTAGAGAGCATCTCGCCAGCAGCTCCATCCTCCGGGCACAGCGCGGAGAGGAGAACGCTCCGCGCGCCGCCCCCCATCACCGGCCTGAGAGGAGCAGGGCAAAATGCTTTTTTTGATTTCTGGAGCTGGAGAATTGCTTTGCGCTCTGAAAACAGCAGCTTTTTAGAAAGCGGTGCCCAGCCTGTTCCTCCTCCTCCTCGTCCTCTTCACCGTTACACCTGCTACCCGAAAACCGTCCCCGCAGGTTGAATCCTTGTGTGCCTGGGAGATGTATTTACTGTCGTATTTTTCAGCGCTCATCCTCTGCCCTGCGAGATTCAATGACTGAAGAAATGACATTGGCATCGGCCAAAATATTTATGAAGAGGCTGCACATGGCAATAAAGAAAATAGATACCTCTTGGTGAGGACTGGGAGACACTTACTAACAAATGTTTGCTGTTGGTTATTAAATATGGCAGTTTGCTGAAACACTGATGTCCAGAAGGGTCGTAAGGGTCTTTTCCAACCTAAATGATTCTATGATTAACTTGTCTCCTGCTAAAGGCTATTCCACCTCTGCAATGTTGGCCGCTGCTCAGGTGGAAGCTGTGTTGGATGGGAGGAGAGAGGACAGTGCCCAAATGCACGATCCCCATCTCAGAACCTAATTTTCTCATGATTGTCTCCTGAAAATGAGATATCTGACCCAAATACCACAGGCTGCGTGCGAACGAGTCCAATCGCTTCAGCGGGTTTATACACCAAATCTCCCAGGGATGTGCAGACCCCACCGAAGCCAAGGGGAATTTTTACACCTTCCCCGCAGAACCAGCATCAGCCTCTATCCGGCTATTAAAAAAAGCTATTAAAGCCACAGCAATATTTTCAGCGATGCGGGTTAATTATTTAGGGCCACGTGCTTGCTGGAGAAGACAGTCAGTCCAGCCCCATCTCCCTGGTGGTCCTTTCCTGGGGACATCTGTTCAGGCCAGTAGCCGCTCAATTTCTCAAAATAATTTCACGTTACTACTGTGTTTTCCAAGCTCGGTGTACACTGAGCATGGCCAGCTCCTGGAAATGGAGTCAGGAGGGGCAGAGAGCAAGGAACAGGCCATTTTGGATCACAGAAATTGGAGTAGTCACCTCCCCAAGGGAGCTCTCCTGCAGGAACCAGCATCTCCCACGTACAGTAAATGTCCTGATCCTCTTTCTCCTATTTTTAAAAAAGGACTTGGAATGAGGTTTCCTCTTCCCCAGCCTCCGACATCCCCGCTGAGCAACACAAAACATGGAGACAGCAACACTGGACCTGTGTCTTCATTAAAAATAAAATTATTTGTAGAAAATCAGCATCGCAAATCACCACTTTTGCAGGCACAAGGATGTTATTAGTTTGCATATTCATAAGGCAGCATAAGTTTAAGCATCTTCATAAGTATTAGGGAAGAACCAATTTTCTATTCTTAGGAGAAAAAATAAATACAGATTTGGGTAAGTGCCTTCCTAAACAAGGCTGTTAAGAAGTGCTCCCTGTTCCGGCTCTGTGCCAAGGGGGTTTGGCTCAGGAATTCAAATTCTCTTTGAATTTCTTCATTTGGAGATGTGCTTGACCCCTCCTGCAGCCAGTGTAAGTGTATCTCAGGGATTTTCAAGCTCTCAACCCAAATAACAAGTGAACAAGTGCTGGATCGGCTGGGACACCCCAACACCTCCTCCTGCAAAACACGGAGGGAAGAGTTTTAGCCAGTTCCTGCGATTTTGGCACCGGTGGAAACATCCTGCACTCAGCACTGGTGAGGCCGCAGCTCGAGTGCTGGGTTCAGTTTTGGGCACCGCAGTATCGGAGGGACATTGAGGTGCTGGAACGTGTCCAGAGAAGGGCAACGGAGCTGGTGAGGGGTCTGGAGAACAAGTCTGATGAGGAGCGGCTGAGAGAGTTGGCATTGTTGAGCCTGGAGAAGAGAAGGTTGAGGGGAGACCTTCTCACTCTCTGCAACTCCCTGAAAGGAGGCTATAGGCAGGTGGGGGTCAATCTCTTCTCCCAAGGAACAAGCAATAGGACAAGAGGAAATGGCCTCAAGTTGTGCCAGGGGAGGTTTAGCTTGGATATTAGGAAAAAATTCTTTATGGAAAGGGTTATCAGGCATTGGAACAGGCTGCCCAGGGAGGTGGTGGAATCGCCGTCCCTGGAGGTATTTAAAAGCCGGGCAGACGTGGTGCTGAGGGACATGGGTTAGGGGTGGTTTTGGCAGTGTAGGTTTATGGTTGGACTTGATGATCTTGAAGGTCTCTTCCAACCCAAGTGATTCTATGATTCTATGATTCTATGATCATCCCTACCAGCAACCTAGGAAAAATCCAGCGATTATGCAAATACCAGCAATGTCTCGAAAGTATACAGTTACATTAGTGCATAATTCTCAGGAATTAGGTCAAAATCCTGTATGCAGACGCGAACATCCTCACTCCCCCCTGCACCCCAGCGAAGTTCTCTGGGACAAGAGACCCAGTTCCACCTCCTTTTGCCATGCCAGCAGGCCAGGCCACCACCGCTCTGGGGGCTGAAGGTGAGGGCAGGAATCAAGAGGGACTTTCGGGAGGAGAAATAGAAATAATATATATTAAAAGTCCCTGAATGGGTTTCGCTGGGACATTAGCATCTGTTTATCATAGACTGCACAGCCACTTCACTCCCTTGTATACACACTCCCTTAAAGAGCCCATTTAAGTTCATTTTTATCCTGTTTCTAACAGCAGACGCAAATCCCTCTTTTAAAGGTGTGCATTAAGTATCAGCGCAATCAGCCCCTAGCAGCCCGCTTCAGCGGAGTCCTTGATTAGCTGTGCTCCAATTAACCTCTTCACCTCCCCGCGCATTAGCAGGTAAATGTATTTACACTCACGAGTAGGCACAAATCCACATATTGCCAGACTCGGAATCCCTCAGTTTTGGGTTTCTGTTCGTTATCGCCTACTTGAAGGGCAAGATGCAGTATCTGCACACACAGGGCTTTCACCGGACCAGACACCAACGGTTCAAATCCCCCTGAGCCACCGCTTGGAAATCAAAAGCTAAGGCTGAGCATGATTTTTCGGAGGCAAGGGCTCTTCTCTGCCTAGCAGTGGCAGCACCGTAATTAAAATGGGTCAAGAAGACATCCCCATTCCACATACGGGACCAGAGTTGAACTAGGTGGTTGAAATGGTTACACATGGAGTTGAAATAGAAGCAGTAAGTGATAAAAAACAAGGCATCATATGGAATAACACAGAAATAGTAAGAAATAATATAGTAATATAGAACAAGAAATAAGAGTAGTTGAGTAATATTTGCTCTTAAAAAGAAGGATTTGGGGTTTTTTCATTAGGAAGTGGTTCAGCCCCCCGTTGAGTTCAATATGGACCATGGTGAGGGTGGGGTGAGACCTGGATCACTGACGGTTTCTGCTGGCTGCTGGTTCACCAGGCCAGCTCCAGGCCAGGCAGATCTGGGAAAAAAAAAACCAACCCAAACCTCCAAATCTGGGACTTTCACCGATGAAGAGACACAAGCAGATGTTTTCTTCGGATGTTGCTTGGAAAATAAGGATGCTGACCATGACAACACCATGGCTTTCTGCACAGCTGCTGGATGCTTGACTCCCGCATCCCGTGCTGGCTGGCGACAACCATCCGTCACCATGGCTGATGGATCGTAATGGGCTGCGCTGCCACGCACGAGTAGGAGGGAAGGAAAAATCCTGTGCCATGGTTGTGTCAAGTTGATTTAACTTTTCAAGCCATCTGTAGCTGTAAAAACAAGACGCCGCATCCCCGAACGAAGCAGGCAGATGGTGGATTTGGGATGGCAACTCTCCTGCAGGGATGCAGCAGCGTGTGATGGCTTCCCTTTGAATCAGCTGTCCAAGAGCGGATCAAATGCCTTCAAAAAGCATAACTCCTTGGCACTTGTGCATAAACACTCTTATATCAGCAGGGTAAGCCAAAAATCCTGACTTCCTTGGCGTGAAGGGCTTGTCTGGATCCCTCTCTCAGCCAGGCTATCTGGCCGTGACTGCACTCCCTAGCAGACAGGACAACCCGTTGTCCCTTTGTCCATCTCCTTCTGTCGCCACCACAGCTTCTGCGGGTGCAGCTGGGGTTTTTCTAACCAGCTCTAGAGCTGGTCCTAGACTGATAGGAAATATCCCAAAATAAATCAAGAAAATGCGTTCACCAAGAGAAAGGCTTCGACAACTCTACAACACGGCAACCCTCTAAATTACACCTCCCGTGGAAATCTCCATCCCGGGGCAGAAGCTCCGCTGCCAGCAGGCATGGACCAGGCTGGCAGGGATGGACGGCTGCATTACCTCCTCCTGCTTGCTCCAACTGCTTATCAAAATGTCCTTCAATGCAGAAGTAGTTGGATGCCTACCTAGCTGGCAGAGAAAGATGAGATTATTCAGGATCACTGCTAAATGAAAAGAGGAGATGAGATAGGAAAATCTACCCCAAACTGGAGTGCAGATCCGACCGGTCAGAGGAAAGTTGAAAGAAATGAGGCAAACGGAGAATATCCCTGAAACGGAGAGGAAAAAGGCAGCCAGAGAGCTTAGTGGGTTTCAAAGATCAAGGAGAAATCCCACCTGATCAGCTTAAAAACTCCCATGGCACTAAATAGCATAAACGCAAGCCCCGGGTCTGGAAACTTTGTTTTTGAAGATAAAAGCAAACAGCTGCAATCCAGCCATCATCGCAGGAGCTGGGACATCACTAAAACCATCAAGTTCCACGAGCTTTGCAAGAAAAATCCTGGGGCTTGGCAAGGTTGAGGGTGCCTGGAGGGGAGGAGGACCAGACAGGGCTGCCGAGGCTGCGCGGGAGAGAGGGACCATATGGCACAGCGAGATGTTCAGGGAAGCAGGGGAGGAGAGGAGATGAGCAGATGGGAGGGGGAGCTGAAAAGCAAGCCGAAGGAGACGGTGTGTTTGGGTTTATTCGGCATGAGGGGGGACAGCGGTGCAGGGTGGGTGGTTGGAGAGACGGTTCTCCCATCCCCACTCGGGCCGGCGGGCAGTGGGGGCGATCTCCCACCCCCCAGGGAGGACTAAAACCACGCAGAAAGCAATCAGGCAGGGAAAATACCAGACATGTCTGCATCGTATCCATGTGAGTTACCACTAAAACCACTCCCAAAGTTCCTTTTGTTATATAGATGCTCAACCTCTCCTCTGCCCTTGCTTTATCCACGCCAGGTCCACGAAGCATCGCAGCAGCCTCTGGACCACTTGTGGGAAGAAAACGGAACATGAAGTGTACGTTCAGCTGTGGGGAGCTTCTCTCCCGCCGCACACCCTCGTCACTGGCACAGCTCACCCTGCTTTTATTTGCCCGGAAAACATTGCTTTCAAAACTACCGGAGCTCCTTTGGCTTCTAATCCATGCGCTCTTCCCAGCGGAGCATCGCGGCAGGGCGGCATCTGACAGAGCTGATCCCACGGCGGCGCGGTGCGATGGGATCCGCTGCCCGTGGAGGATGCTCCAGCACTGTAAGGACCAGGCAGGTTCTCACCCGCTGTGGGACATCTCCGACACGTGGTGTTTCATGCCCCGGCTGGCCGGGGGCCATGCCTGCAATCCACAGCAAAAACCGAATTACATAAACTTAAATTCCTGGCATGACTAGGCTGCCTTGCAAACCCCGCTGCCCTGAAAGCTGAAACAATTAATATACTGTGTATTCATAAGATTAAACCCAGCGAGGTGTAAAACAGCAGCTGTAGTGTCAAGCACAAGGCATTATTTCGCTGCCACAAAACAGACACGAGCCTGGGCTCCCGGCCGGCTCTCCGGCAATGCTTTTTCATTCACCTGGAATGAAGGAGCTCACTGCCCTTTTTTTTCTTTTTTCCTAGAGACACAGGGATAAATCCTTGGCTCTAGGAAGGGCATGGATCAGTCCATCCTCCACAAAGCCTTCCACCGGCAACAGATTTGAGGAAACAGTTCCCTTTTCTAACCCCATTAAAACTCCCTCCTTATGCAACAAGATCATTACGGGACTGGTGCAAGAAAAAGGATTATAATAAGAATTACATATGTAGAGTCTGTAGCTGGCACAGCCCCGGTACAGCTGACAAAACTGTTGATTCTGGGCTGATCTGGTTATTTATATTCGCAGTACACACAGCGAACTCCCACTCCCCGGCAAGCTGGATGGTACAGAGCTTTCCTTGCCTTCCCAGGTCACTGCTCGCAGGCCACCCCACTGCTCTGTTTCACTCTAATGATGAGAATTATACACCCATAATGCCCAAGAATAAAACAGAAGGTCGAATAATACAGCCAGTATCAGTCATTTCTCAGCCTTCAGGTTAATTAAGCCAATTAGATCAACCAGCCTTGTCTCCCATTCCCCATAATCCACCCAGTTCCTCCCTGATTACATTGCAGGGACTGATTCTTGCCAGTTTTATTCTCCAGAAACTGGACTTTTGGGTGCTACGGGCAAAGACGATGGGCTGAAATGCCGGCAATGCCTGAGCATCACACCGGCCATGATGCTTGGATCCGGCCCCCTGCGTCACATCTGGTAGAAAGCAGAAAAAAAGTCCTTTCCCATCTAATTTGCCAAAAAAACTTTGTTCTGATCCCATATCTTACATAGGATTGACCCAACTCACGGGTCAATACGGGGGTGGAGGGAGCAGAAACGATACCCAAAAGCTTCTCTGCGTTGCTAGCACATCAGCACCTCCAGGAGAAGACATCACCAGGGCAGGTGAACCATCTTCCGTATGCAGCAATGGGGCCCTGCCAGGCCCCATCTCCAGCCACAACCAGCCTTGGATGCCTCCAGAAAAAAACTAAACAGGAAAACAAACTCATAAACCAAAACCCCAGCAAATACCCGCTGATTGTGCACTAGGGGGAAAAAGTCCTCCCTGACCCTCGCAGGCCGCTGGCTGGAGCCCAAAATATCACAATTGATCGTAGTAACTGTCAAGCCAGATGACTGTAACGGTCTCTTCTGACCTCAGAAATCTATTAAATATATTAGATAACAGCTCTTTCCATGCCAGGTGATGTCAAGATAACATCACTGCCCCAGGTCATCTGGATGGTGAAGAAAATCGCCTAAGGTCGCCATCTCTACAGGAAGCCGTGCTCAGATGCTCAGCCGCCTGAAGGCAGAAAAGAACTATTTTCTCTTCCTCTGTTGGCACTGATGTTGTCTCAGAGGCCCAGGAAATCTCCTTTATAGGTGTTTTCATCAGTGGTGTGTGCTTAAATAGACAGTCACCCTGTATTCTGTATCAGGATATCTTCCACATCATTTACACGGTAGACTAAAACGAAGCTCAGGATAATTAGACCACCTGGAAAATATTCTTACTGGTGGCATATATATTAATCTGTTCAGGCTACACAGAAGGTGGGGGCAGCATTGTTAATCAAGTGCTTAAAATAGGCTCAGCACTGCACAAACCTGCAGGGCTGAGCTAAAACTCCCATCCAAACCGTTCTTACCAAAACGGGGTTTGGCCCAGCACAGCCTGGAGGGAAGAGTCATAAAGATGGCCTCAACGAAACTTGGCCAATTTTGGCTGAAAAATTAAAAGCTGGGTGTTTTTTAACACACACCTCTTCCCCCATTTTTAAGCCAGAATTGTTCTGGAGTTGGCCCAAATGTCTGTCCCACTGACTCCCCCCTACCCTGCACCCAGGCAGGCTACGTTAAGTGATGTGACTGTGGTTCTTTTGCTTACAAACCAAGAGAAAGGCTTCTTTTTCTTGATTTATTTGGTTTTGGTTTTGTTTTTTATTTTTTTTTCATGGAAATACCTGCATTTGCAAGCTTTCAAACATGCTTATTTCTTGCTATGCATTAATAAACCCTATAAAACCTTTAGCTGTCCAACACAGGAAAGGAAGCAATCCTGGGTGACAGAAATCACACCTACGATGAATAATCAACCTTAATAATCCACACACTTCATCAACGGATATTAATTTGTATATAAATAGATCTCCAGGCAAAAAAATTAAGGACCCGCTGTTTATTAAAAAAAAATAAATCAACCCTCCATGGAGACACGTGCACACAGAAAACAGGCACAATTTTTCAGCAGGTCCAAACGAGATGATGAGATGAAATGGTGCCAGCTGACTTACACAATATAAACATTTCATCCCTGTTTTTCCACCGGAATCAATTGCAGGCTCCAACGTTACACAATTTCTTCCCATTTTATTTCTTTTTCTTGCTTGGATCTTTTAACACAGCTTTGGTGCTACAGCCTTGCAGAAAGAAATCTGCAAGCTGAAGAATATTTCAGCTCTTCCTTTGCTACAAGAAACCATCTGCCTCCCAGGCATAATCCCAGTCTACACTCGGTAGGAAACCAGTTTGGTTGCTGACCGTGTAACTGGATCCACATGGAGAGGTGTTTGGCCAAGTGGCTTTCCTGTTTACACCACCAGCCCGCCAGAATTACGCTCCTCTTTCCAGCGGAGCAGGTCTGGCTTTCAAGCAGGGTGTTTTTAATCAGGTCACTCATTAGCATGTCCTCAGGTACCTGCTACCTGCAGCTTCGGTCTCAAAAAGGCAGAAGCCACGCTGAGTTTAAAGTCTTTCCCAAATGCTCCAAAGCTTGCCTCACACCTGCACAAGATCTCCGAGAAGGCAAAACCGCCCTGAAACTCTGCCTCTTTTCAAAAAGAAGTGAGCACAAACAGTTTTCTCGCCCTACAGGCTTCACAGCTCCTGTAAATTCACGCAGTCCCCAAACCTTCGCTGCCAAAAAGATAGTGGGAGAGTCTGTAACCCGCATCCCTCCTCTGCTTTGCCCCGAGGTACCGCGTAGCATCATTCAACGCCCACATTTTCCGACGTGCTCCTTTGTGTTTCCTCCAATGCCGACTCCAACCGAGTTCCTCCCCCTGCGCCCCTCTTCTGGGATGCCCCGAAGGGGGACGATGCTCAGAGCATGGCAGGCTGGGGACACGGCCTCTCACCCTGGGGGGCTCCCCATGACCCCCAGAGCTCCCTCCCAACCCCATATCCACATGGACTCAAACACGGAACAGCAGCAGCAGCTTCATCCTGTTCCCCTCTCTGGCCAAGCGGGATAAAAGCTCATTAGTGGGAAATACATACATATATATAGATATAAAATAGAGGTATATCTTCACCAGCTGGGGTGCCTCGGTGTTTGCTGGGGATCCCACACTGGCTGACATACCCATGCTCATGTTCCTGACTCGCACGCCCACTGCAGTCCTGGCACTCAGGCATTCCCCCCTCCCTAGGAAATAATTAGAAATGGATTTTAATGAGCACACGGGACAGACCGCACCGCTCACACGCAAGGCACGGCCAAGGGTGCCAACCAGCAACCTGCTTACACACAACCAGCCCTTTTCATCCTATTTTCCCACCCTTGTTCCCCCTCCCAAACCACCTTGACCCCTGCTTTTGTTTCCTCCTCTAAATGTCCCATAATAATCAGCCTTGTGCAACCCTAAAATGCTTTTCCCCTATGTGTCCCATGCCCCTAGGCAGTGACACCCTCCCCAGTCCAAAAGATGCTTTGGAGAGCGGTTCCTTGGAGGCATCGTTTGGGCTCCCCCACCTGCTACTGCTCCTCTGGGGCTACGGCTGCTGGGTTCGACAGTGACACCAAGAAGAAATTGCATTTTCATCCCAGACCTCCACGCAACAACAGCAGGAACAGAACAGTGGGCCACTGGCTTTGTAGCCCTTCCAAGCCTTTGATGAGGATGCCATCGGTGCCGGACTGCTCGAAGCACACCTGGCAGCCCCAAGCTTCCCCTTCCTTTCCTACGGCGCAGAAATGTTTGTAGCCTCCAGCCATCTCCTCCTCCTACCTGTGAGATCTTGCCCTTGGCAGCTGGCGGGCTTTCTAACCCCGTGTCCTCCCGCTGCCACCTGCCCTACGCACGTGCTGCGGAGCTACCGGGAAAACAACCACTGGACTAGAGGAATGAAGGGAAAAAATGAAGAAATCTGAAAAAAAAAAACATAAAGAATTTTGAAGAAAGGAGTAAGGAACAGTTTGTGAAGAGCAGCCAGAGACAGCATGTCCGGGCAGGAGGAAAGAAAGTTAATAAATCCAGCCGAAAAGCAAAGTTCAGCTACAAAGACACAGGATGGACTTCGATGCTCTACAGAAATTGAAGAAGAAATCTCTTTTTCCCCAGGAGTCACTTCTCATGGCTAGGAGCCCTCGGGCACGCTGAGCACCGCTTTCAGGGAGGCTGGTACAAGGTTAATGCTGAAAACAGCAAAATTGTTAGCGGGGCAAACAACACACCTCAGTACGGAGATAAACAACATGTAGGCAGATGTCACTGAGGTTAACCTTCATCTTTGGGAAAGCAACATCCCGACTTAGGATGGCAACAATGGATTTAGATCTGAGAGATGTTTTTAAGTAAAAGGATGTGGATGGGAATTAGTTTGATGCTTGAGAAAAAATCGGCAAGTCCCAATAGTGGAGGTGAAGGAAACGTTGCAGGGAGAGATCAAAGGGTACTTTGATTCCACTTCTACCTGGTGACTTAGGAAAGACTGAAAGAAAAATCCTATTTAGTAAACAGAAAGCAAAACATTGTGAAACAGCCTGACAGCCCAGCTCTAACATCTGGTATGCAATCTGGAAACAACGCAAGAAAAATACCGTCTACAAGTCACCACAATATGCAGAGAACTGGAAATACAGCCCCCCTGAAAGCCCTCAGCCAGTCTAAAAAGCTCTAGGCAACACTAGTTCAAAGATTTGCCCAAAATACATGACAGTCAGAGCGCAGAGGATTGAAGGAAAGCAAGGAAAAGGTCTGGAGAACATCCACTGCTGTGGAACCAACACTCAGCCTAACAAGACTCTTCATTTATTCTTCATGTGCTCCTCATTTGTTTCCCAGCCAACAGCGATGAGCAGAACTGGATGAAACTGTGGGAATTTTGACAGAGCTCACCAGAAAAAAAAGGAGCTTTCAGGCCATCGAAACTAATGGCAGAACTTCACCTGGTTACCAAGGCTGTAACCTAGAAATTGGTGTGTGAATCTCCTACAGAAATCCACTGTTCTTCATTTCAGGTCATCAGAAGCTGAAGACTCTACTGCTCCCCCTTAGTCTCCTGTTTAATCCTCTTCACAATGTTTTTGCAAATGCTGCCAAAATAAATTTTCATTTATTTATCAGCCTTAGAGGGCTTCAAAAACTATGACCAAACAGCAGAGCTTGTCTGCAGAAGACGACATGTCTGCCATTTACTCCACTTCAGGAGTCTTTAAAGTCACAAAGAAATACTATATCTAATGTACAGTTATGGTCCAGTTTCACTTTTTCCCAATACAAACCCAAAGTTTCCTGCTGTGGAGGGGACACACCGATGGATGAGAAGGAGGATGGGGAGAGACAGGAGCGGAGGAAGCAGCTGAACAGGTTCCTCTGGCTACCACCAAACCCAGAAACGCTCTCCATCTCCTCAGCTTGGGCGAACACCCCGGCTGCCTTGTGATGTTATTTCAGAGCAAGACCTACGGATCCATCAATTACCTCTTTTTCCCTGCCCGTTCCCCGCAGCGCTCCCCTTCCCACGGGAAGCAAACCTGAGGGAACAGGCCAAAGGCAGCTGCCGTGCACTGCAACGTGTCTGGACAACGCAGAAATCAGCACTGTTGGGTATATCATGGAAAAAACTCCACCAGGCAGGGGGAGCCTCTGGTTTCTCTTCCTTCCAGCCTCATCAGGAAATTGTCCTGTCTTGCCCTGCTCGTCCCCCTGGCACTGTTGGACACCTCCCAGGCACCTGCAGGGAATGTTCGAAAATACAACATGGAAACCCCACAACGCCCCCAAAAAAGGTCCCTGCAGGTGTCCTTACTATCAGCGTGTTAATGCACGGGGCTGAAGGAAGAGGCATCTCTTTGATGCTCCACGATCTGCAGCTCAAGGCGAGCTGAAGTGCCATGTTCTTCTTCTCACACGTACCTGAAACCCTTCCCACGCACAGAAACATGGGAAAAACACCTTTATTTTACCCTTCCCTTCACAAATATAATTTTTTTCAATTAACTCTGAAGTCACCTAGAGCAGACAACGCCAGGAATGGCAGGGAAAAGGTGTTCCAGTCTCCAGCCACCAGGTCACCCTGGGACAGCAGGTCACCCAAGGCTGGGTGCAGCCCCAAACCCCACAACCCCACGCCTGTAAACACTTGTGCCAAAGTGCAAGTGGGAGTGAGCCTGGTGTTAGATTAAAAAAGGAATGCTACAAAACACCAAATGCAACCTATAATGAAATAGAAGAGGGACACATTTGAATTTGAGTGGGATTTATTAAGAAAAGCGTAAGTGCACAACATGTTCCACACAGTATAAAGGTCCAACTGAGCCTTTTTTCTACATCTGATTTTATCCAGAAAAGGGGGGGGGGGAAAGCAGCAAGAACATAAAAGCCTGCGGGAGCCTTATCAACAGCCCGGGGAGGATTCATCCCTGCAGCAATCTCTCTATGCTCGCTCTTCCTCAGCCCCGCTTTCACCTCCCTCACAGCACAAGAACCCCTTCTTATCCTAATTAAGGATTTTAATGTATGGATTGTTTCAAGCCAATTACATCCGTCCATTAGAGGCAGTTTCAGGAGGCTGCGATTAGAATTCTAGAAACTTAAGGCTTGGAAACAAAGACATACAAAGGGAAAATGTTACTGGGAGGGGGTCCAAAACAATCAAGATTGTTATTGATGGTTATTAGTGACGGTTCTGAAATACAACCTGAAATCTGGTGGTGTTGGAGAAAGTCTTTACGGAGTCTTTGTGTAGGCTAATGGAGCAGGGGGAGTAAAAGCCTCTCCCACTGCATCCAGGGGTTTTGGGCTGTTACCTCTGACCTGAGGTAGGAATGATGTTTTCAGCCCCCGTTGCTCAAAAATATTTCCGAGAAAACTTTTTGTCTTGACTAGGGGCTCCAGCAGGCAGTTATCTAATCCTCGTTTTTACAGGCATTTTCCACCAGTAGATAAAGGGGTGATTGCGTTCATTTAGCCCTTTACTCGTTGAAAAGGAGAAACGAAGGCCCCCGCTGGTTTGGAGCCCAGAGCAGGTGCTGTGCCCCCAGCATGGTGACCTAGAGAGCACCTCCACGAAGGTCCAGGAGCTCCCATCAGCTCTGACCTGGAAGGAGGACCTCCGAGGACGAGTGTCAGTGCAGTCACAGCAAAGCCATTTGGACTTCAGTCTCACTGCCAGCAGCATCCGTCAATTAACACCCCCGGTGATTGCAATGACGTGGACATCTGGCGGCTGAGAACAACATGCGCTCAGTCCAGCTGCTGCTGCTGTCTGGAGAGCTTTTTCTCTGGTTCAGACCTCATTTTTTTTCCAGAAGTCTTCCACCCCGGCAACCTATGGGCTTTGCCACGCTTGGCAACCCTTCTCCTGGATCCATCAGGCACCTGCAGCACAGTAGATCATGCTCCTCTTTTGGAAAGCTCCCCTTCCCTTGCCAACGGTGCATAGTCTGACCCTGCTACTGCAGACCTCTGCCGTTCTACGTCGGCTAAAGATCTGCTGTCCCTCTCACATCTAATGGTTGTCTGCCAGCTCACACCTACGTGGTGAATACTGAGCTTTTCATCGCCGCCAGCCCATGCTCCCACTCCGGCCTCTCCCTTTGCCAGCACTGGGAAGGACACTGCCACCTCTAACATAGATGTGGACTTTTCCCCAGAACCTCTTCTGGGCATAACATCTTCAGGGAGCAGCTGGGCAACCACAATTCTTGCTCTGACGTTTGTATTTGGTTGGAGCCAGGTGGGGGTCCATCTCTTTTCCCAAGTAACAAGCGATAGGGCAAAAGGAAACAGCCTCAAGTTGCTCCAGGGGAGGTTTAGATTGGATATTAGAAATAATTTCTTCCCCGAAAGGGTCGTCAAGCATTGGAAGAGGCTGCCCAGGGCAGTGGTGGAGTCGCCATCCCTGGAGCTATTTAAGACATGTAGACGTGGTGTTGAGGGACATGGGTTAGCGGTGGATTTCGCAGTGTTAGGCTGATGGTTGGACTTGATGATCTTAGACATCTTTTCCAACCTAAACGATGCTATGATTCTCTGATTGTATGATTTCAAACATTTAAACCTGGCTTTCCTTGATTATATCAAGAACAACCCTGGTCCACTCCCACCAGCCCTGAAGAATGCTGTTAAAAGCCATTTTCTAGTCTGGTTTTGTGGAGCTCCATCACGCCTAACGGTGCCTTGGGAAGACAAACGCCATCACTCCAAACATCCCGCCTTCCTCCTTTTTCCCCAGCTTTATGTACCGACCATGATGTCACATGGTATGGGATACCCCTTGGGTCTGTCGAGGTCAGCTGTCCGGGCCATGTCCCGTCCCAACTCCATGTGCCCCCCAGCCTGCTGCTGGCGGGGCTGGGTGAGGAGCAGGAAAGGCTTTGGGAGCTCAGCAACAAGCATCGCTGTCACGCTGTTCCCATCTCAGATCCCAACCACAGCCCCGACCTGTTAACTCCATCCCAGCGGAAACCAGGACACCACATTTTCAAGCAAGTTCCTTCACGTTTCACGTTTTGCTGGAAAATTTTCACCCGTGACTTGAACATACCTACACTACACTCGTATGAAAAGCTGCTCAGTGCTAACTCGCAGGGGTTCCTGCATCAAGAACTTGACCTCAGCGGGGAAGCGCCTCACAAAACACGAGGGGAAGGTGGCCGTGCATCAAAGGCTTCTGATTTTTTTTATTTTGGGGCTTACACCATTTCACCAGGGTGAATCACAGTATGGTTGGAGTTGGAAGGAATCTTGAAGACCATCCAATACCACCCCCCTGCCCTGGGCAGGGACACCTCCCACCAGACCAGGTTGCTCCAAGTTCCGTCCAACCTGGCCTTGAACCTCCAGGGATGGGGCAGCCACAGCTGCTCTGGGCAACCCCAGCCAGAGGCTCACCACTCTCACAGGCAGCAATT